>JAZDUA010000413.1:1152500-1402446 GCA_038098605.1 Gryllus longicercus | reverse complement strand
GTTATAGATGTGATATTTACCTCTCATTGCTAGAAAAACCTTTATGAATCCGTGTTCGGCACACCACATTCCGTCGCTTTCAAACGATATTTCATAAATCGACCATTAACTTGTACATATGAGCTGGCCCTAAAAAGCACGGGCGCATGCCACATGAGAAAAACTGTTACATAAAATATCCTGCTACACGTTTGTTGGCAAAAACATTATACGCTATAGAAGATTTTAATATTTACTTTGAAACACCAGCATACTAAGAAATTGATGTTTTTTTCCTGAAACTCATTTTATGAAAAGTGGGTGCGTTAGAGGTGAAATTTTGAAGAAACACAAATAATGTGTCACCAGAAATAATAATATTTTTTGTTGACTAACAAAATGGTTACTGTATTCCTTTAACGAGAATTCCTTGAACGTTCAGTTTATGTTTTCAGTACAATTAATTATCCGCAGCACACAAAATAAAACAAATAAATCGACAGGACCAACTGACGCCGGTCCTAGCACGAGAAATTTCACGTATTTATTTTCTCATCTTCTATGACACGTATAGAAATTCAGTTTAAAAAATTGTATTAATCTTGCCCAAGCAAAAAGAAAAAGTCATTTCTCTCTATTCTTTTCTAATACAGATTATTATAGTGCTAAAAAATATTGATATGAGAGTTCAAGAACACATGTAAAGACCATTGTAACCACTTAGAGCTTTAATGAAAATATAATTTTATCCTGAAAATAGTTATTTCTGATTAACAAGATCATAAATGTACATATCGTTCCGTTTTAATGAAAAATGACTGACGACTTCCTCTGCCACCAGAACAGAAGTTTGACTTTACAACGGCTTTCGTGATTGTATAAAATTAGCGGGTAGCGACAGAATCGATGGTAGTCGTGCTCGTAAATGTAATAATGGCAATTTAACTGCCCTTAGCGGTAATGATTATACCTGTGATTGTAATGACGATAATACATAGAGAATGGCAATAATTCACGGAGTCATGAAATGCCTTTAGATATGAAATGAGTTTTAGAGAGAATAAAAGCAGGAAGTTGAAACATGATATCAAAATACCCCAGTATAGTGTTTGCCGATCCCGTCTTCATCATGGCGTGTCGTGGTAGCAGCGACGTGCGTGCAGAACGAGGGCGGGCAGACAGTTTCATGCGAAGCAGCGGCGCTGCTCACCGCCCACACCGGCGCCCGCACCCGCGCGACTCGCAAAAGCACGCCAGAGTATCGCATTGCACACCATCGTTTGCCCTGCCTCCCCCTCTCCTGCGCCCTCTTTTTCTCCCCATCTCTGGGTCCTCTCTTCCTCTCCCTTTTTGCCTCATCTCCTCCTCTCCCTTTTTGCCTCATCTCCTCCTCTCCCTTTTTGCCTCATCTCCTCCTCTCCCTTTTTGCCTCATCTCCTCCTCTCCCCTTTTGCCTCATCTCCTCCTCTCCCTTTTTGCCTCATCTCCTCCTCTCCCTTTTTGCCTCATCTCCTCCTCTCCCTTTTTGCCTCATCTCCTCCTCTCCCTTTTTGCCTCATCTCCTCCTCTCCCTTTTTGCCTCATCTCCTCCTCTCCCTTTTTGCCTCATCTCCTCCTCTCCCTTTTTGCCTCATCTCCTCCTCTCCCTTTTTGCCTCATCTCCTCCTCTCCCTTTTTGCCTCATCTCCTCCTCTCCCTTTTTGCCTCATCTCCTCCTCTCCCTTTTTGCCTCATCTCCTCCTCTCCCTTTTTGCCTCATCTCCTCTGCCTCTCTGCCTCATCTCCTCCTCTCCCTCTCTGCATCCTCTCCTTCTCTCCCTCTCTGCATCCTCTCCTACTCTCCCTCTCTGCATCCTCTCCTTCTCTCCCTCTCTGCATCCTCTCCTTCTCTCCCTCTCTGCATCCTCTCCTTCTCTCCCTCTCTGCATCCTCTCCTCCTCTCCCTCTCTGCCTCATCTCCTTCTCTCCCTCTCTGCCTCATCTTCTCTCCCTCTCTGCCTCATCTCTTTCTCTCTCTCTCTGCCTCATCTCCTTCTCTCCCTCTCTGCCTCATCTCCTTCTCTCCCTCTCTGCCTCATCTCCTTCTCTCCCTCTCTGCCTCATCTCTTTCTCTCCCTCTCTGCCTCATCTCCTTCTCTCCCTCTCTGCCTCGTCTCTTTCTCTCCATCTCTGCCTCATCTCTTTCTCTCCCTCTCTGCCTCATCTCTTTCTCTCCCTCTCTGCCTCATCTCTTTCTCTCCCTCTCTGCCTCATCTCTTTCTCTCCCTCTCTGCCTCCTCTTTTCTCCCCTCATTTTTATTCTCTTTCTTTTTTTCTCCATCCATCTCCATTCCTTCCTTTACTATCTTCCCCTCGCTTTCTCTCACTTCCCTCCTCTTCTCTCTTTCTACATTACATGATCCTAAATTAACTCTCTTTTCCTATGTAACACAGCACAATGCTGTCCAAATACCGTCCCCTCTTTAGCATTACGTAATTTATAAATGACCCCTAAACTATCTACATCACGGGGGAATTTTCCCAGTAGGAAAATTTTCCCACATTTCCCGGAGCTTTTGCTCTAAGAGTTATAAATTAAAATAGATATGTAACTGACACTTCTTCAAACCAACCAGTCGCAGCGGACCAACTGTCTCAATTTGCACTATTTAAACCTTGGAACGTTGCTTTTCTTCGAAAACACCTCAGCTGTTTTAAGATATTACTTACATATACTTCATTTCAGTGAGACATTTCAAGGAGGTTCCTACCTACTTGAGGGAACGGCCTTATTATTATCAAATATTTATATCCAATGTATACATAAACAATCGCCTTTGTTCCCTTCAGGACATTTCAGAACAGAACTCACATGGCTTATACGTTTATTAGAGCAGAGAATAGCAAATTACGAGTTGTGCGTGTAAACAAAATGGTGGGTTCAACTATCGCAACACTGCCGTTTTGCTGCTTTTTATGCGAATTGGGGCTCTCTGATTGCTAGTTTTATAGTTCCGACGACCGCAAAGGGTATTTCAAAATAAACAGCGGTCTACAAATGCCATCATAAATGCAGAAAATGTCCAGTTGGAAGACGGTATTGGTTTGAACATCCTCCGTAAAGGAATAACAAACAATCGTAAACAATCAGAACGAGATGGAACTACCGTTTTAGGCGACGTGTTTCAAGAAATGTACTTCATCGACGTATCAATCTCAGGCTTTAGCAGAACGCAAGAGCACAATAGATGTTCAAACAAACTCTTATAAAACCAGAACAAAGAAATCTTGTTGTACAAACTTTGTGCAATATATAATAGTAATAAAGATAAGATATATTAAGAAAAAGTATTTAGGAGTGATAATTTTCTAATTTTTCGTTAGATATCACGTAAAGAGTTTGTCAGATTCATCTAAAGAACAACAAACAAGAGAATGCGAATATTTTTGAATTATTTTAATTTTAAGATAAACATTACATGCCATGACGTATTTAATTGTCAATCGAAATAATGACCAGAGTTAATTATCTTGTACTTAATTATGTTTATTTAATTATATTTGAGTATGGAACACATATATTTTCAATGCTCCTTCCAATTTTTCACAATATTGTCTGTTCTCTATGATACAATGTCTGAACACAAACTCACATGTGTTTATTTTGAGGACAGTATTAATCTAAACATATTTAATACATAATTAATGGGTAGGCAGTCACATCAACAATAACCTGAAATTTCTGTCATAACGAATCTCCTAAAGTTTAATGCTTGTGGGAGAAGGATTTCAAAGGAAATTTAATTTGAGGAAAATACACTAATGCGTCTTTAAGTATGTATTAGTGTAATGGTTCTACGTAATAAAATAATGATAACTTATGCAATATTTCGTTCGATTAATGGTTACATTTTCTGACTAATCTGGTATTACGAAAGAACAAAAGCAAAAATATTACGAATTATATTGCGTCATTGATGTTCACTATCTTCCAGCAACTTTCATGCCACGTGTACTTAACCGAATAAGTGGAAGGAAACCGTTCTCAAATCCGGAACATCATATTACCTTCTTGAGAAATTCACTCAAAGCTGCGAACAGAAAACTTCTTTCGACGTCGTAAACCTTTAATCCCGAACAGAGTAAAGACTTGGAGGAAGAGCTGTTTTAAATCTCCACCTAGTGCCCTCAGACAGCAAGGAGAGCGTCAGTAAGGGTTCTCTCTGGGAAGGGAAAAAAAAGAGTTCATGAAAGGCGCTAATTGGGGACAGCTTTTGCCTCTGCAATCTAATCTCGTCCATTCTATTTTCTCAAGTCCGAGATTAAATTACAGGCTTTTCTTTCTTGGGGACTCGTGGGGCGGGGAAGGCAGGTAGGCCTGTGGGGGCGGCCGTCTTTTCTTAGCGCTCCCATCCCAACAGCAACAGCACGAAAGGTTGAGTTGTCAAAGGACGGTGGAAATGTCAGAAGATGCCCTTGCAAAGCGCTGAGGGAAGCGTCTTCACACACTTGAAGCTAAATTTCAAAATTAAAGTTGTTGGTTGGCCTTGTAAATAAGTCGTTGCCATTTTCATAAACGAGACATTATTGTAACCAACGACGTTTATCATTCTACAAGAACTGTATTAATTCACCTAGTTTGAAAAATGGTGCTTTTGATTTTAAGTAATTATTTCCCATTAAATAATATTAATTAAATTAACATGTGTGGCATTGTGAAAGAAGCCATTTGTTGTATTAGTTTGTTGCTAGTATTACAGGCACAAATTAACTTTGTTACCGTCATAATAATTTTATTTGAGTTATAGTCTTGTTTTTATCCTCAGGCACGTACCTTTAGAATCCTCTTTTAGATTAATAATTGATCCAGAAGAAGTTAATATTTGTAAACCACCAATCATCATTTACCTCGGAAAAGGAGGGCACACTAACAAAGAGTAAACTTCTTCCCTCGCTCGAAAGATCGAGAACAGCATATGATACTCAATGTCCTCATTTAAGGATTAAGAAATTAAATGGCATCGAAAGTTTGTCGATTAAATGTAGATAAATAATTTGGGTTAATGTTTCTGCACAGCCCAAAAGGGTTAACCACATCGTATCAAAATTTCAGAGCCCACATAACTTCGTAGTCAATTATCTCGGCTGTATTACATAATTTCAGGATGAATTCTATTCGATTCTCGGTGAATAACAGTAGTAATGGATATTCAGTCATGTGGGAGAACTGAATTTTTTCGAGAGATTTCAAATTAAGTTTTTGAGGTACATTTCACTAATTCAATGAATGTAAGAAGTCGTCAACTTACTTTTAGGCATGTTATCGTATTGCGCATTACTTTTTGCCCTTACAGAGTCCTTCTTGCGAAGTGACTTGCTGTAATTTTTTAAGGAAATGGCCCAGCCTTGAGTTTGTCCAAGATTTTCCAGAAACATTGTTGGAGACAGATGAATTTCACATTTTATTTACCTTAATTAAAAAAAATATTTTAGTAAGTAAAATATTGTGGTTGGAGGTTGAACTACGATCGATGTTATTTGGAACCGAAATTTAATTTCCTTTACATTTTTCATAATCTACTGATAGACAATTGGAAGCTGAAAATCGATCCCTGGACCAAATTCAACAAAGACAAGTAGCTGGCAACCCGCTATCGTTGAGTAAGATTATTAAGATTCATGTGTAACCGGAGAATAAAAACATTTTTAACAACAACAACAACAACAATAATAATAATAATAATAATAATAATAATAATAATAATAATAACATATATATTTCACGCAATTACCCTACTGTACTAATAAACCTATATGTGAACATGAACCAGTAATCTCTATTTATGTAACGTTAAATGTACTGGTAGATTATTTCCTCTTTCTGTTTCAGTTTATTGTATGGTGATAAAAGACATTGAGAGAGAAAAAGGAAACAGAAACACAATATCAATTCTGATGCTTTGTCACGTGATGTTACTCTGACCAGAGAGAGCAAAAATGCACTTGGTGTTTGTGGGAACTCTCGCAGTGCATACAAGTGCACCGATGTTTCAGCTTTCAACATCCAGAGATTCGGGTTTCAACTGTAGAAGAGGTACAGTCACGTTTGTCGGGACTGTTTTGTTGTTATCATAGCTAACAAAACACAAACTCACATGTGTCACAGTTTCCAAAGCAAAGTTTCAGACAACTGTCATCTTCACAAAATTTATCTTCAGTGTATTGTGGTCATGACTGTCAACTCAGGTGCGAAAATTGATTAATGAAAAATAAATAAAAAGAACACGAAAAGGACTATCAAGAGACAACAAAATTAGTTTATTAGTTAATTAGACTATCTAGAGAGTTTAAATTCTTCGTTTGAATTAACTGTGAGTAACACATCAATGGACCGCACAATTAAAATCCTTCAATATCTTTATTTCTTCTTTAGTAAAGAAAAGGTCGGTGTATTTTGTTTATAGTAATTTTATTTATATATCCAATTGTTCTGTACCTTTAATCGTATCAATTTCTTGATAAAACGAGTGTTGACTTATTTGCACTGAAAAAATTAACTAATTAGCTCAATTGATAAAGCACCGCCACGACGATGAAATACTACAAATGATGGTAATAGGGAAGGGCGACCCTCTTGAATTGATTGAAACGCTTTTAATTTTTAAAAAAGTTTCATTTTTTGCTGGCTTTTAGGGTGTGTATCACGTCATAAAAATGCGTATCAAATTCAACTTTTTCACAAATGTTGGTGCATTCGTTGTTGACTTCTCACGTTAAGTAATTAAAGGCGCTCTGACTTCGCGTGAAATGTATATATTTAGGTTCTTCTATCACCTCCTAGAAATCCAACAAGACATCCACCCATCTAGCTGCATCTCGCTGCGCTCATATAACCCGCGCACAGTACGAGAGAACATCAAAAGTGCATTAAAACAGAGTTAAAAGCAGGTCTAATGAAAGACAGCGAGTTTCGTTTGTTTTCTCTCGCAACTGGATAGTGCGTGCGCTCGCCGCGCGCCGCACCACCCGTCATTGAGCTAGCGCGCGGTCTCAATGTGGGCTGTGTTACCTGATGCGCCGCGGCGCAATAAAGTTAACACACTGCGCCACTGTATAGCTAGTGCGCCAGTGGAAGAAGTTTTAGTGAGTTACCCAAGTTCACAGGCGTGCGAAGCCGAAAACAAGACGGGGCTAACTTCTTAAACGAACCCTTGACAATTCAATATTTTTATTTGTATCTGATGTATTTCACTAGTAAATGAATAAATCCAAGAAGAAAACGAAAGTACAACTTTCGTTACAGATATTAAATCAGGTGAAATTATTTTAAACCATTTACCTAGTTGCAAGATAACTTCGAGAGCCAAATGTATAATTTTCTCTCAAATTGTCAAGTTAAAAAAGGGGGAAGATAGTAGGGTGGTAAATTGCCTCTGCCGAACCCTGTGCATACGCCTATGGACAAGTCTATTGCACATCCTAAACTAGAACAAGAATAGGAAGTTTTTTGTTTAGTAACGATGAGGTCGAAGTGTTTCGTTTGTAGTATGTTTGTGTCTAGGAATTGTCAGTCATTTACATCTTATTAATTTTCGCTGAAAAATAATTATTTTATGTTGCAATTTAGATAATTTCATTATATCTAGAAAATAATTCACCTGTTGTTGAGAATGGTATTCAGGTAGAGGGTGACGTAGTGAATAAAAGTTTAAGTTGATTTGAATTTAAGTGGAAATATTTTATTAGACTTTCTAAGCATCAAAATTGCCTGATCATCCAATTATGCTCAATTATTATAATTTTCATTTTCAGCAAATTTCTTTTAATGTTAAAAAAACTTAATATAACGTTGGTAGTATGTGATAATCAAAAGCCTTTAGTTCTATTTTCAGTAACTCAACACCGCAAAATTATACCAGTTTAGCGGACCGCTTTTCAAATTAATGAAAATCTGTGATATTAACTTTAATATTAAACAAGGGTTATTAAAAATCAAATACAGTTTTAATTAGTTATTTATTTCTTTAGATATTAACTAATTATAAAATAATATTCAAACTAATAAAATAATCTAACTAAATCGCAAATTTATCGAATAAATGTCATCATGAAATATTAATTTTTTATTGTTGAACTGTTCATAATCCTATACGACAGACGTAATATGGAAAATTAGTAAGTCATTTCACCATGTTTTTCTTTTCATCAACGACCCCAAACAATTGTGGAATATATCATTGGGAGATAATTTATGTCAATGTAACCTTTTTTCTAGCACGAAAAACGAAATTAGATCCCATCATTGAATTAGTGATCTATACGTAAGAACGTGTGTCGAAGAAGAAGATGAAGAAGAAAAAGAAAAAGAAGAAGTAAAAGAATGCAACGCCATGAGAAAACATCTTTTAATTCAAAGACAACAAACAGGACGTCACCCTAAAATTTTATTACGTTTTTACAACAGTTTCCTCTACAGTAGCCTCGTCCAAACAGCCTCAGAAAGTAGAAGATAATCAGCGGAGTTCAAGAGAAGCGTTCCTGTGGAAGCTCATAAAAGTCTGTCCAGCGTCTTGAGTTTGCGCACGCCGCCTTCCACGAATGACAATTTATTCATGGATATAGTCGGAGGCGCTGCGTCGCGAGAGGAGATCTGGGAGTTGCGCCGAGCTCGAGGACTCAGTTCCATGGAATCGTGGGCGGGCGGTGCGGCGTCGCTGCAGCCCCTTTAGGATCTGAATGCGGCAAGCGGCGCGATCCCCACGCCGGGGCCTCGTTGAAAACGAGCTGTGCGGGAGGGGGGGCGGAAGTGACGTCGTGGTAGGGGCTGGTGGAACTCGTAGCGGTGACGGCGGAAGTGGTAATACCGGTGATGAAGACACGGAGAGGTCGGGAAAGGGAGTGTTGTCGAGGATGAAGACGGAAAGGAGGATGTAAAGGAGAACAGAACCGGAGGCGAGGACAAGACAGGCATAGGGCAGTGACGATGACGAGTATATGAACGAGGAGAGGGATGGGATGGTGATGAGGACAAGGATGGCGGTAGGAATGAGGAAGGGGTAAGCGTGGGCGCGGTAACGGGGTTGAGGACGGCATTAGGGAAGAGACTGGTGAAGAGGACGGTTCGTCATGGAAACTACAAAGGGGGCCAGGAAGCGGGAAAGTGGGCGGGGCGGTGATGGCCGCAGGGGCGGCGATGATCGGTGGCGGTGAACGGTGATTGGGTCACAGGAGTAACGTTGACAAGCATATGGACGAGGATGGGAAGAGAGTTGAGATGGGGATGAGGACTAGGATGGCGGCAGGGATGAGGAAGGAAACTCCGAGGCCAAGATTGGATAAGAGAGAGGGAGAGAGAGAGAAAGAGAAGGAAAGAAAGAGAGAGAGAGAGAGAGGTGACATAGAGGACGGGGATGGTAACGGAAACTTTAACAGGAACAGAGGTGGAAACGGTGACGAGGACAGTGACGGCGGCAGGAGGAGGATGCGGAAGTGAGGACGGATGCGATAGCGGAGATGGCGGCAGTAGCGAAAACAACGGTTCTGGTTGCGACATAGGAGGAAGAGGAAGCAAAAGGGGGTAGCGTGAGACACGTGATAGCTAGGTCGAATTCAACCTCCGTTTGGAACTCTGGCTATCTGGTATCCTGCCGGGAGACACAAAGGGAGGAAGCAGCCAAGGAGAACAAACATACTTTGGCCAGAAAAGCAGTGAGTATTGAATCCAGGAGCGTAAACTGCTGAGGTCATTAGCTACGTAAATGTAGTACATGTTGCATCCAGGACGGTGCGACGTTTGTCCCCTCTTGGAAAGTAAAAACCGAGGCAGATCTACACTTCGGCTTGCAATGTTCCACCTCCACATATCTCCCTCCACGGGCTCTAGTTGGAACAAGCTCTCAGTTCAAGGTATTATATTCTGGGCAATATATACGAGAATTACGGACATATTTTAAAATGTAACGCATGTAATTTTGTGTTGGGGGAGAGGGATGAGAAGGGGGCAAGTATGAGGAAGGACTTACTGCGCGCCCTCCGTAACCCACTTCTTAGGGTACTACTCCGGCTTTCGCTAGGTACTGATCGGAGAAACCACGGAAAACCACCGATCAGAACAGCCGCCCGCTAGAATTATTCACCAAAAAGCGGTTGAATTCAACCCACCTATTGAATTGAATTGAATTTGCCTTATTTTACGTGGCGAGACTCAGGCCATTAGGCCCGCTCTTCCGTCTGACCACGTAAATTTCGCTACGCTCCTTTCACCAACTAGCAGAGAAAGAAGGTATTTCTTGGGCGAGAAACAGGCGGTTTGAATTTAGCTCAGAGGCGTCATTTAGGCTTGAGGATCTTTTACATGCAAGTAAATCTACTAACATGGGACATCCGGCTTTACTTTCCCTCCGAAGGAAGGCGTACGAAGGATTTTTTCGCCCTGAAAAATCCACGGCTTCGATCGGGTTTGAACCCGCCAACTTGGGTACAACAGTCCGAAACGCTAACCGTTACACCATCGCCGCCGCCCTATGTAGATACATTTCGAAAATTCGCCACCTTCCTATGACATCGCAGCCACCGATGCTGCAGAGGTGTTGTCACTGAGCTATAACGCCCGGTGGAGGGAAGACGCAGCAGGGACAGAGGTGGAGACGGAGGCCGTAGAGTGCCATCGCCGGTGCCTATTTCAGAAGCAGAAGTGACGTCGGAGGCGGCGGCTGCCGTCGCCGGGACTTGCAGCGCGTAAGACGAGAGCACCATTATGATGCAGATGAACCCGATCCTCGCATCGTCGCCCTTCCGCCTCTGTCCCCCCCTGTCTTCCCCATCCTCCCTAGCGTGGCGGCGCCCCCGCGTCCGAAAGCGCCGCATCCGTGCACTTCGCCGTTTATGCAACATCTTTGCCTTGCTTGATAGGCGACCTCCCGCGCCGTCATCGCACAGTCCCCGTGGCTGGGTTGTAGGAAGAAGCCGCCGGCTGTTGGCGCTCCGGCTGAGAACACTACCGTTTTTACCTTTCATGTCATTATCATCTCCGTTGCAGAAGTGTCATTTTCTGGCATTGGCGTTGCGTCGTTGATGAGCTGGCGCCAGCTGTTCCAGGAGCCGTTTTCGGCGCAGTCACGTGTGTGTGTGTGTGTGTGTGTGTGCGTGCGAGAAATGGTGTAAGAGAATGTTGTGTGCGTGCATGAGAGACAAAAAAGATCTTAGCATTTCTTGTTCAGAATTTTCCGTTTAAAACATATTTAAGTTTCTAGGAAACTTTTCCATTGTTTTACGACTGGGAAGCGTAATGTAGTTATGTGTATTCGTCGATTTGTTTCCCCTCAGTTTTCTGTAGCCTCCGAAATTACTATGTAAGTACTTGAACTTGTAATTTGTTTACGAATTTCCAGTTCATTTGTGGGAAAACAACTTCCGCGAAATTATTATTTAAATGCGTTAAGATTCGTAGAAACGATATAAAATTATTCTTTTATTATTTATTCGCTATGTAGCTATAATTCCTTTGGCAATCAGTTAAAGCATAACCTTTAATATGATTCAGAGAATTGAAAGCAGAGGAAATTTTTTCGGCAGTCGAAACATTGAGATAAATATGTGATTTATAAGCCCATCTCCATCACATAGTTTTCGTGGAAGAATTTTTAACTAATTGAATCTGAATCACTCCGATTAGTATTACACGGCCAAAATTAATTACTACAAGGTCTTTTAGAGGAAATATATACAGAAATAGAACCTTTTGATTTCAGTAATTTATTGCTTTTATCTTCATGTTGTACTCTTCATTAAAGTGTATATCGGAGACAAGTTTCAATTTTAGTGAAACTGTAAATTACTACCGCATGAATCACATTTGTTGAAATATTAATTTATAAACTGTGTCTCATTTATAACTACCCAAAATTATCAATAAAAAATTATAAAAATGAATAGTATCGTGACTATCTGAAGTTTCGAAGTCTTTTGAAAATTTTCGATTTAATGAGGAAGAGATAATGTGAAAGATGGCAACTAAGAAGCACAAAGTTACAATAAAAAATAGGCAATTGCACCACTAATACAATGTGTTATTAAGTGTTCGTGGTGTGTCACAATCTGCATGTCATTAATTAAACACATACTTTGTATAATTGAAAGGTCAATAAACTGCTGTAATAAACGCAAAACTAAATTTGAAGACGATGAAGTCCAACAATAATATTTTGGCACAATGATCATTACCTAGTGTTACGCAAGTAACGTCAAAACTCTTAATGCATTGCCCTGTGACTCACAAAACACATTTAAGAATTTGATGAAATTGTAATAAAATAAGTGTAGGTATTTTCAATACAAAGTTTTAGTATTGAAAGAGAACGAAATTCTAAGATGAAATTAAAGTCCTTATCCACTTACTAATTTCCAACGCACAGGTATTGGAAGAAAAATATGAAACTTCAGGCCATATGAGAAGTTATTATTGTTTTGTTAGATTCCGTGAAATTCGGGGGGAAACCCAAATAAACCCACGAACTGGGGTACAATTCAAAAGCTATGAAATCTTTTCAATTTTGACTGAAAAATGCAAATTTTGATTGTGTTTTTTCGTGTATTCTCGTACTGAGAGAAACGTTTGAATTCTTATGTTCAATGCGTCACTGCTTACGTCTTACGTCTTACGTCACTGCTGACGTTATACGACGACAAGGATCCAAGGAAGGCACTACAATTAAATATTTGCTATTTACGTGTTGCGTTTTTGCAACTGCAACTTTCATGATATTCTTTATTATGTACAGTACTGCTCTACTGTGTATTATTATACTATGTTATTGCAGTATTCGTGAAACCTATTTTTGTTAAAATATTTAATTTATTGCATTCAGGGCATATTGAGTTTATTGCATTTTGTGTTATTAGAAAGTATATAGGTGTTGTGGTGCGTTATCGTTGGCATCTTTCATGAAATAATTGTAAAGGTTGTCATTGCCAACAAAAGTATTTAATGTAATAGCAGCTTTCGATGGCTTAGCCATCATCATCAGTTGTCTGATACAAGTAGAAAAACCAAAACATTAGTACGTGAATACAACAAGATTATGATAAAGGTTACAAATAATTTACATTTTTTTTTTTTTTTTGGAAATAAATTTAACATTCAAGAAACAGGAAGAAAGAAAAAAGTGGGGGGGTTAAGTCATTAATACTAAAGAAAGCAAATGAAATAGAAATAGGAAACGTAAATTTTTTTTTTTTTAAACAGAGAAACAGAAATGTAAGTTGAGCCACTTCTTACCTGCTGGATGGAAGCCCAAAACGACTACGCTGGGTCGGGCGAGGCGAGGGGCTTAAGTACCCGGGGGGTGGAGGAGGGCAATGGCCTGGGTGCGGTGCGCATCGCTGTGCCGCCCCCGGCGGGGTGCGGTGGTGGGAGTGCGGTGGGAGTGGTGTCTAATAGTAATTTTAGTAAAGGAGAAGGACTATGGTTGATGTTTTCATTCAATAAGTTATTATTTAAATGGATATGTAGGTTTTCTAAAGTTAATCTTGTGTGGTAGTGGTTTTTCTATTTCTAGTATACGAATAGTAGTATACGAATTCGTATACTAGAAATAGAAAACCACTACCACACAAGATTAACTTTAGAAAACCTACATATCCATTTAAATAATAACTTATTGAATGAAAACATCAACCATAGTCCTTCTCCTTTACTAAAATTACTATTAGACACCACTCCCACCGCACTCCCACCACCGCACCCCGCCGGGGGCGGCACAGCGATGCGCACCGCACCCAGGCCATTGCCCTCCTCCACCCCCCGGGTACTTAAGCCCCTCGCCTCGCCCGACCCAGCGTAGTCGTTTTGGGCTTCCATCCAGCAGGTAAGAAGTGGCTCAACTTACATTTCTGTTTCTCTGTTTAAAAAAAAAAAAAAAAAATTACGTTTCCTATTTCTATTTCATTTGCTTTCTTTAGTATTAATGACTTAACCCCCCCACTTTTTTCTTTCTTCCTGTTTCTTGAATGTTAAATTTATTTCCAAAAAAAAAAAAAAAAATTGTAAATTATTTGTAACCTTTATCATAATCTTGTTGTATTCACGTACTAATGTTTTGGTTTTTCTACTTGTATCAGACAACTGATGATGATGGCTAAGCCATCGAAAGCTGCTATTACATTAAATACTTTTGTTGGCAATGACAACCTTTACAATTATTTCATTATTAGAAAGTATTTCATTTGTTGCTATTGAGCAGTGTAAGTGCTACTGTTTGCATATAGTTTTGTGTGCTCTTTCTCAGCAGTGTATTTCATGCTGCTTACTACTAGAAATAAATATGTTTAAATTTATATGCCATTGTATTATAATTTTAACAATTTTTCGATTTACTGAGTTTGATAACTTGGAATATTTTTCGGTTATTATAATGACTTTTCAGATTAATTGCAATAATTTCGTACATATGAGTACTTAAAAATATGTTAACACCTGTATGTTCTTAATAATTTTGTTCACGTGACCACTCATCCTATCTCAATAAAATGCTTTACATCAAAGGGTCAATTTCAAGCACGACATGCAGCATTTAATGGAAAATTAAAAATATTTCCCCGGATACTCTTTCTTGGAATTGCGACCTCTCACAGACCCATTTGTATTGGCTTTTAAATTTAATGTTCTCTTTTTTTATTAATTTACTTTTTAAAAATATCAGCTTTGTGGTCAATCACGTTAATGATAGAATTTCAAAGCAAAACCATATTCAACCGCAGATTAACAATGGCTGGATAAAATATACCAATATTACAGAATTTCTCGAAATACTACCAACATTATGAATGTTGTGGTACTTTAGAGGATAATGTTGTCGACAAAATGCATCAACTTCCACACTGGAATGAAGATTCGACCAGTGACATACGACTGAGAAAATTAAGACGGTCTCAAGAAAATCGCAAAAGAAACTTCTTGTCCTTGGAAAGTCAATCCCCTTTTTCTTTGCTGTTTATTCATTCATTCATTCATTCATTTTCTATCTTTCTCCTTCACACACACGTCCTTACTCCCTAGACAACTTACATTTCTGTATTTCGTCGTATTCTGTATTTAACCCAATTGAACTTTGTGATCTACTAAGAAATTGCAAAAATGTTCGTGATCTAGAAACGAGCTGTTATTACAGGAAGAATTCGGAGCAGACTACATCCAGTGCCCCGTAACAGTCACCTGCGTGCCACTTGCTTTTCATTCAATAAAAGACGATCACGCACCATCACCCCCCTCGTTCACCCTGGCTTCACAACAAGCCACACCAGTTGCCCAAGAACAAGCCCTGGTCCAGGGCACAATGAAAGGGACGCTCAGTTGAACCGCTCTGATGAAGAAAATGGAAATTGAGAAATGGGGCGTTACAAGCTTGGGATCGCATTTGATATAAAGAATATGGATATTCTATGTAAATAACAATATTTATTATCAGTAGTTATTGAAAATGTTTGTGTAAATGAGGTCTTCAGATAACATATTCCCAAATTTCATTCTATTAGAAGGGTGAAAGAGCGTTCTCATATTTTTTTGCTGTAATTTGGCAGCTGTTTACAGTCATTAAGGAGCTTGTGCTTCTCTGGATGCATGCGAATTCAGTTCCCTGAAACGCGTACTTGTGAATGCACTGTGCGAAGAAGCAGTGAATACAACACAAAATTTACTTTAAACGTTTACATGTCTTTACATGATTTGTCGATCTCTCGCTTAAAAATAGAAAGTTATGTAATGCTGCGCAAAAGAACGGTGCATTTTCAGCAGAAAAACTCTTATTACAGGGTCCTAGTAATGAAAAAGTAGATACATTCAGTTGCTAAATTTAGAAAAAATCCTCTAACACGTGATGTAGCAAGAATCCCTGTTTTGTGGGTCGTTGATACCGAAATATCGATTGCCGGCAAAACGTCTGTTCGTCTGTTCGTCTGTTCGTCTGTTCGTCTGTTCGTCTGTTCGTCTGTTCGTCTGTACGTCTGTACGTCTGTACGTCTGTACGTCTGTACGTCTGTACGTCTGTACGTCTGTACGTCTGTACGTCTGTACGTCTGTACGTCTGTACGTCTGTACGTCTGTACGTCTGTTCGTCTGTACGTCTGTTCGTCTGTTCGCCTGTACGTCTGTTCGTCTGTACGTCTGTTCGTCTGTTCGTCTGTACGTCTGTTCATCTGTACGTCTGTTCGTCTGTACGTCTGTTCGTGTGTATGTCTGTTCGTCTGTACGTCTGTTCGTCTGTACGTCTGTTCGTGTGTATGTCTGTTCGTCTGTACGTCTGTTCGTGTGTATGTCTGTTCGTCTGTACGTCTGTTCGTGTGTATGTCTGTTCGTCTGTACGTCTGTTCGTCTGTACGTCTGTTCGTCTGTACGTCTGTTCGTCTGTACGTCTGTTCGTCTGTTCGTCTGTTCGTCTGTACGTCCGTCCGTCTGTCCGTTTGTTCGTCTGTACGTCTGTACGTCTCTTCGGCTGTTCGTGTGTTCGTCCGTCCGTGTGTGAACTACGCTATCGGCTAAACCATTCAGCCGTTTTTCTCCAAAATTGATCCCCATCGATCTGGCTGATGTCGCGACTCCTTTAATTTTGGAAAGTACTTTACATGAAGCTCCTGAGAAATTTTCAAAATTTAAAAAATGGTGACATCGATTTTGATTAAATTTTGTTGTTAGATAGAAGGATTGTGAATAAACAAAAGGACATTTTTTAAGAAAATGGTGCAAATCTCATGTTGGTTGGAAACCCTAATTTTTCGACAATTGAAAAAAAAAATTCGGCATCTTCCTGCAAATAAAATTATGAAGATACAATTATTTTCTTAATGAAATGTGTTCATGAAAAAAAGTTGTTTTTATAATGTCCTGTAAAATTTTTTGAAACTATGAGTAATTTTTGGAGTAAATGGGGGTCGAAGTTAGTCGCCCGCTCTTAAAAGACTCCGCCTTTCGATCGTAATTTTAGGTGTTTCGAGGAATGGATGCAACATAACTTAGATTGTGTATTATAGTATTTCATATGTCTTTGTTCCTTTGTTACATTAGAGCTTTTATTATATTAATCTTTAAGAAATTATTTAAAACATATTTGAAATAAATATGAAATAAAAATTGCTATCCTCCAGTGGCCATCTCCCAATTTACTCACTTGGATGTTACGTAAGTTAGAATTTATATATTATTTCATATAATATTTTATAATGATGTATTATTTTTTATGTTATTTTGATTTAAATTAAATCCTCTAATTGTGTTGAATGTGAAAACAAATAGACGAGCGGTCATTGTTGGTTGTTATTACTCATTGTCATAACGCCGGGCTGGGCAGATAACGACGGTGCTGTAGCTCGCGGAAATAAAAACGAATACTTATATATATTTGTGGAATATTACAATACCATATTGTTTAATAATTACTACTATATATTTTTCGATATATTTGTTTTCCAACGCTATCAAACCGTATTATTTATTTACTTTTAAATATTTTATTTTCTGTAATTCCGCTTATTTTTCACACCAAATGTCCTTCGATTTCAAATGAGTTTTACAAAAAACAATTCGGAGAAAAATTGTGGGATAAATAGTATTACATAACCATTACTAATGACCAGAACTTAAGTGCTGTTTTAGAACCACTAATTTGTCTACTGACAAGGATCCCAGAACCACAACCAAAATGAAGCCCATCGACTATTTCTTTATACCACCAGTGGAAAGAAAAAAGATGCCATTGAAGCACATTCCAAAAACGCAAAATGTCGGGTCATCGAGGCTTTTGTTCCATTAAATTTGACTCTAGAGATGAATTAACACAGGTGGATGTAAAAAGGTGAAAGGAAATGAAACCCTAGAAAGTATCATATTTCAAATTTTCTACGTTCGTGTAAACAAGGCCGCACTATAATCCTTCTTTGAATGAGACGCAAAGAAAAAATCAAGGTATTAAACCGATATTAGTAGTTAATTGTTTCAGTAAATGAATTCACAATGAAAATATTAAAATATTTTATAAGAATAAACCTCAACAAAGGACAAAAAGATACATATATATGATTTCTCAAATAAACAACTCAAAAGGACACAGATATGCTAATTCAAACGAGTACCTGAAGATATGAGAAGCATGCTTCAATGCTCCAATGCTCTAATAACAAATTATTTCAGTGTTCCTCAACACACTGTTTCTTTTGCTCCTACAAACCATCAATACTTTAAAATTGAAATATACAAGTACTTGTATATTGTACAATATATTATACAAGTACTTGTATAATATACAATATATTATACAAGTACTTGTATAATATACAATATATTATACAAGTACTTGTATAATATACAAGTACTTGTATACTACTATACTTGTAGGCATGCTGTACTTTAAAAGCGCACTTCAGTTTTGGAATTGCATGAACCTTAATAATATGAACAATATTAAATTGCTTGCTTGCTTGATTCCGGACGCATCAGCCGCTAATGTTTGCATTAGTCTCGTAAGTGTAGTGCATGTTTTTTTCTCGAGAGGAGGCGGTGATCTCCCACTAGAGATTCGGCGCCGACCTAAAGTCGGCTTGCAGAGTTTGTCCCAATCAGGTATCACACCAGCAGGGCACTGCCCCTCCTGGACTAGCTCGAAGCTCTCGACCGGTCTCCCGATATGTATAATATTGTAGTGCATGTTAATGTGTGTGTTTAAGTAAAGGGAGAGGATAGGATAAGGGAGAGTAGGAAAGATCGTGGACGATCCGAGACCCGTATGTTAGGATATTGCTCCGGTCTTCGCGTTGTGCTGACCGGAGAAACCATGGAAAACTACCAAAAGGCAGCCGGTCGCTAGGATTCTCCTCCAGACAGCGTCTGAATTCAACCTAGCTATCTATGTGTCGATAATCCTGCCACCGTTGAAACTCGAACATACGATATCCTGAATGTACACGTAAGCTTCCGCGGCTCGAGTCCATTACTTCTAGGCTGTCCGGGTGACGCCGCGTCGGTGGCAGATAGGCCGACGTTTCGCCTGTCATGTCGCAGTCTTCTTCAGGGTAGTGAAGAAGCCTGCGACATGACAAGCGAAACGTCGGCCTATCTGCGAACGACGCGGCGTCACCCGGACAGCCTAGAAGTAATAGGATCTCCTGGTCCGATGCACTGCAGTGACATCAGTTGACGCTCTGAGCCATGTCTCCCAGTAACACCACCCAAAATATTATCACTTGAAGCCCAATCAATTCGACATTTCATCACGAATCCTTTAACGATCTTCGACCTCCCTCACGGAAAAGCGAGTCCCAGAGAGCGTTGCGTGGCGTGACATGCAATCTCGCGCCGGGCGCTGATGAAAATGGCTTCCTCCAGGCCAGAGCGCGGGGGGCCGTGATGAGTTACAAAGCCCCCTGCGCCGCGCTGCGCAACGCGGGGGCGCGAGTGGGTGGGGGGAGTGCCGCTTTCCCGCCAGGAGGCCCTGCCGTAACCAGCGCATGCCACCCTTCGGACAAAGCCGCTTTCACGCCGTTGCGCAGGAATGCGACCACGACAGCCGAGTAGCGCCGCCCTGGAACCGCCCAGTCTTCCGCGGCCGCCGCCAACATAGCCCGAACTCCTTACACGAGGTCATGCTATCTCCAGTAAACTTGGAAACGTTAATTCAATTGATGCGTTATTTTACGCCATGAGGCCTGCTCTTCCGTCTGACCACACACATTTCGCTACGCTCCTTTCACCAACTAGCAGAGAAAGGAGGTATTTCTTGGGCGAGAAACAGGCGATTTGAATTTAGCTCAGAGGCGTCATTTTTTTTTAGTCTTGAGGATCTTTTACATGCAAGTAAATCTACTAACATGGGACAGCCGGCTTTACTTCCCCTCCGAAGGAAGGCGTTCGAAGGATCTTTTCATCCTTAAAAATCCACGACTTCGATCGGGTTTGAACCCGCGAACTTGAGTATAACAGTCCGATACGCTAAACGTTGTACCATCGCCTCCGCAAATGTGCAAAAACAGGCGAAAACCACTCCGGAAATTCTTATTGTCTTATTACTTTCTCGCTACGGAGCAGAGAGAAAGTTATGTACCAGGTGTAGGCATAAGTTTTTGCCGGGTTTTGTGGTAAAAACACGTAATTTTGAAGGTAATTCATTTTTTGTTCATTCAGAATATTGGTCATTGTCTTCTATACCCTTCTCCCATCTTTCAGGTAAGTTATGAATAATATGCCAAAGAAACTGCTTGTCTTTTGCGGCAAATCATATGTTAAGCCATTTTCAAACTCCCTGGAAATTGCTGCAGTGCTGCTCTGCAAGCGCGTGCCCCATTGGTGCGAAGAGGTCGGATGTTAATTAGTAGCACAAATCCTTCCTATTTGAAAGTATCAATACTCACGAATAAACTTGAACATATTACCAATTATTAGAAATACCGCTTTCATTTTGACGAATGATACGTTATTTGAAGCAAGACACAAACGTGACATTTAACTGGAGAAATTAGGGTACCGATCTAATGATTTTGATCATAAAATAATTTTGACATACAAGAACTTCAAACACGTGGTTTCTATTCACTTCTGTATGCTCTATTTGTTACAATTACGCGTCAATTATTTAGGTTAATGAGCAAAACTAGAAGATGAATGAAAATCACATATTAGCATAACGGGAACATCAAGTGCTTCAACACAACGGCACCAACGGCTGACAATAAACAATAGAATGTAGAGCACAAGAAAATAGCATAAAGCGTCAAATTATGCTTTATTTGTGATCGTTGTCGTTAGTCCTAACACATCAATACAAGCGTTACTAATTTGCATGTAATCAACTTTTGTTGTTTCAGGCAGCAATATCAGAATGCGAAACAAAATTTGTGAATCGTAGCATGTATGAATAGGTAGTTACAAAGCACTGAAACTTGATTTCATATATCTGTACCGAAAGTTTCCAAAAATATGTTATACAACTTCCTCACATAAGTAAATAAGTTATCTCTGGGTGACACTATTATAGATATCTTAAATTCGAGATGATATTATATTTCAACTGTGCACTGTAGAAGCAGAATAGCATTCATGACTAATATTTGTGCAACATTCAGAGGCAAAAAACTCAAGTATTATGAAACAAAATATTTTTAATTCTACAAATTTCCTAGTCCTACACCTAACTTTACGTCACAACTCAACACAACTCAATTTGCGTCACCTAACTTTAACACCTAACTTTACGTCACAACTCAATGACTTTACGTCACAACTTAATTTTCTCCAATCGATTTTATTCATGAAATTTGCAAAAGTGTACAAAAGTAAGCTTTCCTTTAAGTGTTTTAAATACCGTCAATTTTACAGCATTACTCATTCCCCATTTTACATAAAATTCAGTTGGTCTATGAAACAGGAGATTAAAGCGTGAGAATTTTACAGGCCAATTTATTAAGTCCTTGAGGTTTTTCTTGAGCAAATGATTGGCCAAAAGTGTTGTGCTACTGACGTGATGTGATGGAGTATCATAATTTGTTATGTAAATTTGAATGTTTGATAGATTATATACATTTTTGATTCTGAATGATTTAGTAATTTTTATGCAACAGAAACTCGTCAAATACGCACATAACACATCATTACGCGAAAACTACCAATATACTAAAAAAATCCGTAACTTTCAAACAAACAAAAACTATTTGTGGAAAAAAATTCAATTGAAGAAATCGTATCGCTCTTCAAAAATATTGTGAGACAAAGAGGGAAAATCCAAACTTTTGCAATTTTCAAAATGTCAGAGGTTACGGTAAAAATTAGACCTTTTCATATATATAAGTAAATTTTAATCCATTTTCACAATATATTGAAAACAAGGTTGGCCAGATATGGTTAGGGTAGTAGTGCTGTAGCGGTCGCGGTTCAGATGATCACAGTTTCGAGTCCCGTCTCGGGCATGGATGTATTTGTGTATGTCTATATGTGTGTGCCTTTCTTTCGTCCCTCACAATCATCATCACCATCTCATTGTCCACACCCCCAGAGCTAACAAGTTTGGGGGATAAAACTCGTGATTCAGCTGAAATGCTGACCCCGCCCCTCCAGAAAGGCACTTGCACCTGCTGAAACCGGATGCACGCGTGGTCGGAGTTTTCCTAAACGCGAAAAAAAATTGAAGCCACTTTTGAATTTTGAAAATGTTCCTGGAGCTTCTTGTGAAATACCCGCAAAATTCAAAGAATGTTTCAAATGCGATGGACATCAAATTGGAGCAGATCGACGGGAGATATTCATACAATAATAGAAACAAATCCTGAGAATAATTGTGATCTACGTTGTTCATAGATGGACGGACAAAAGCACTTTAAGAAATCGGTATTAGTGGTCCCCCAAACGTGTATTTCTGTATTATGTTTATATATACATAATATTTCAATTTGTTTTATGTAATATTATTAAAATTTCTAAGTTCGAAAATTTGTGTATTGTCATAATGCTGATTGACATTATAATTTATTTTTATTTATTTATGGTTTCATTTTATATAATAATGTAAATAATAATTTTTATTTATCTTAAATTTAGAGTAATTCCTGGAGAACAGGAAAAGAAGTATTCCAAACGTAGAGAGAAAAACTTAAAAAAAAATTAATAGAATGTTTTAATAAAATTCTTTAGTCTACATTGCAGATTCAAGTTAATATTACTCAGTTTTCAATGTTTTTATAAAATAATCAAATAAAAAATATCATTTTTGAGAAAATATTTTTTTTAAGTTGCCTTCACTTCAATAAAAAAATTACGCGAAAACTTTTCGTATTTTACGAATTTACACATCATGCAAAGAAATCCCAAACGTCTACATGACCGTTTCAAATTCTCAAGGCCTCCTGTCCGGGGAAATCGATTGAGGAATAGTAATTTTAGGAAAAACGTCTGAACGGTTTATGTGCTTATGTTATTCGCCGTTAATCACAGATTGACCGATAGACATAAAGACGAACACATAGACATTACGTCGTAAATCAATTTTTCTCTATCAAGGACCTATAAAACGGGCTATCTGTATACATAACACGTTAGAGGGAGGAATTTATAGCACAAAATAACAGATTATTCACTTTTGCGATATTGTGGGGCCCTCCAATACGAGTGTTTCTGACGAAAAATCGCCACTTTCCGCTGGAGCATTACAACACTTTCTCTTGACAGCGTAATTACGTAGTAGGCGAGAAAATTAAAAATATCAATGAACCACGAAAGGAAATGGACATGGCTTCTAAAATTTGCGAAACGCGTTGTGATGTGATATTGATTTCAGCACAATAAATGTGCTTTTTGGGAATAACGATCTCCATACGCTTTGCTAATGTCGAAGTTGTAAGTCGAAGTTTGGCGGCGATGGTGTGACGGTTAGCGTACCGGACTGTTATACCCAAGCTCGCGGGTTCAAACCCGATCGAAGCCGTGGATTTTTAGGGCGACAAAATACTTCGTACGCCTTCCTTCAAAGGGGAAGTAAAGCCGGCTGTCCCATGTTGGTAGATTTACTTGCATGTAAAAGATCTTCAAGCCTAAATGACGCCTCTGAGCTAAATTCAAAATCGCCTGTTTCTCGCCCAAGAAATACCTCCTTTCTCTGCTTGTTGATGAAAGGAGCGTAGCGAAATTTGCGTGGTCAGACGGAAGAGCGGGCCTGATGGCACGAGTCTCGCCACGTAAAATAAGGCAAATTCAATTCAATTCAAGTTAAAGACGATCGAAGTCTGTAATTATATTGTACTTTGCCGAAGTGCAGAGGAAGTATGTTTATGTGAAGAAGGATTAGGAGTGGGGTGATTTCCATTTCTCCCAGGACGCAAACACTTCATTAATTTAGTGGAACAAAACGCATCCATTAAAAGCGCTTTTAGACTATGTCCCTGCAGTTCACAACCATTAGATTTAATAAATGAGAGTAAGTTTGTCCCCAACATGAGTTCACAACAAAACTATCACAAACACAAACTATCACAACGTCATAGAGTTTGAGGCTATGAGTGGAATTCTGTGAAGGAACACTTCCTAAGTCCAATCGCTTTGACATAATACTAAAATTTCTCTTCTTCAAAATGAGATATTGCACACGGAAGGGGATTGTGATAATTTGAGAGAGAATGTTAATTAAAATCAATTTCATGTTACAAGTGAATATACTTAGTTAATAATTATTTAGTTAATGTATATAACCTATAGGGTTATTTGTATTTTCATTATGTTCCTTCATCTCCCTTTCTCTCTCTCTCTCTTCGTCTCTCTCCCTCTCACCCCAGCAAAAATGTAATAGAATGTTATTATAAATATCTCATCCTGTATATTACGGTGTGATAAACGTTTCTTCTTGTCCATCATCCTCGAAATTTTAGTTTTTAATGTCCTAGAACGCTTCGTTTAGGAGTTATTTAACGATATAGACTTTGAAAAAAAAAAAAAAAATGCCACGAGTGTTGCGGGTTGCATTTGATATGAATATTTACTTTTGTTCTAGAGCGTAAAGTTCTAAAAAATATATGCTACAGATAAAAACTATATTTGAAGCATTAACAAACCAACATAACACACACATACACACACGGTGTGTGTGTGTGTGTGTGTGTGTGAATGTATGCGTAAAGAAACGCAGCAAACAAGCATTGCTACCAGAACGATTCGACTGCACCCGCCGCAAAAGCGCTGAAATGGCGAGGCGCATGTCGTAGCAAACTCCAAGTCAGTCAAAGAACAAAGCGGGCCAGGGAAGGGCACCGAGGAGGAACGCGTCCGAGTGACGTAGGCAGCGAGAGCGCGAGGAGGCCGCGCGTGGGCTCCCGAGGGAGGGAGCAGAAGCGCGGTTCGGGGCCTCGCCGCCCCCGCCGGGCATCGACCGACTCCCCGTGCCCGCAGCGCCCCCGCTCTCTAACAGTTGAGCGCCTCGCAGCGCTACGCGAGATCTCTACCGCGACCGATGGATTGGATTACTAACACCTTGCAACTTTCGTGGAGATGTTCATTAAGCACTAGTACAACGGAGTGTCTTAATGCCGTCTGAAGACTGGTACTGACGCACGTCCCACTGCTGTAGAAGGCTTGTTTTAAGAGACCGTTTCTTAGGAATTTCACTCTAATTCAGTTTGAACTTTATTTTCGGTTGAGAGAATTAAATTAACATAGATTTTTTTCTTGATAATTAAACGGATCGACTGCAGTTTTAAATAGTTGAAAAGTTAGTTTTGTGACGCAGGTACTTCAAAACTGGTTTGGAATATATTATTGTATTTTTTTTTGTTAATCGGCCGACTAGGACCACGCAAGCAAGCATCCTGCATTTACCGTGGCTCAGTTTTTATTTATTATCGCGGTGGCAGGTGCTTGCAACAATTCTTAGGGGGGACCAGCATTTAGCTGGATCCGATTTTTATCCCCCATGGTTGTTAGCCCGGGGGTATGGAAGATGAAAGATGATAGGAATGGATTAGGAGGTGATAGGTGATCGTGGACTTTTGGAACCATCCCAGCATTCGCCTTTATGACCGAGGGAAACCACGAAAACCCCGGTCAGGATGGTCGGCCCGGGAATCGAACCCGGGCCTCCCGATTACGAAGTCAGTGCGCTACGCACTGAGCCACTTCGCTCGGTATGATTGTATTTTATTAATATTTTATTGCCGCGATTTCTTGGCTGCTCGAGTGACGCCGCGTCGCAGGCTGACAGGCCTCTCTGCCAACGACGAGGCGTCACCCGGACAGCCAAGAAGTCATGAACTCGAGCCGCGGAAGCGTAGTGTACTTTTATTGGCGCGTTACCTGCAATTTTCTACAATATGTACTTATAATTTCAAGTACTTTTTATAAAATCAATCATTACATTATCTGTACAAAATATTTACATTAATCAATATTAAAATATTTACCAGCGTTTACGCAAAAAAATTGAAATGGAAGGTGCAAGTCATATTATTCCCGATGGTATTGCTTCCGAATTTCAGATCATTTCGTACATACAATTTTATGGCAACTATATAAAACATGTTTCCGATGTAAAACAAAAGGCGAAGAGCGATGCCAGAGAAATTTCAGATTTCTTGCGATAGATCCTATCAACCAGAGATTTTCATTTAGCTGCCAGCGAAATTACGCTTTTACTTAACAGTTAATGTTCCTTCTTTTTATGTTTACAAACACGAATTACTTCGTAAGTTTATTTCGCTTGCTTTTTGATTTGTTTATTTTTCATTATTTTGTATCCATATAATTAATTAGCCGACGTTCAACAAATTAAAATAGTAATTCCTCTGAATCGGCTTTCTATTTTTATGTTTCTGAACTATTTTGTATCCATATAATTAGTTAGCCGACTTCCAAGAAATTAAAATAGTGATTCCTCTGAATCAGCTTTTTATTTTTATGCTTTTGAACTTAGAGAGAAATTTTTATTTTTTCATAAAATGTGCTGTGCCCGAATCCTCGATGATAAGTAAAATACTAGTGGCCTGCAACAGCAAAAATGCTGCTGATCAAAAACACAGAAAATGGTTTTGCAGGCAGACTCCATTGCAGGCAAAACTATTGCTCGTATTGGAAATATGTAATACTATACATGTTTTTGTGCCGACCTAGATGGGCAGGATGGCTAAGTGTGTACCGACTCAGCGCTTTAGTCCGAAGGTCGCAGATTGAACCTACTCTGGGCATGTTTGTTTTTTCCTTGCTTCTCAAGAATGTGTTGTCGTGGAGGACCTCGCGTCCTGCTGACCCCAGCTCAGAGGAGCCCGCAATTGTGTTGGTGTCTAGTGTTTGGTCAAATAGCGTCCCATCGGGATGAAAAGGGTAACCGGCTATCGGTTGGATAAAAGTCTTAGAAAGAAAAAAAAATTGTATTTTACTGAGTTTCTGAGTACCTAATAAAATCATAGACACCTCTTGCATGCTCGTAGGCTGCACAAGTTTTCTTCAATTTCTGCGCGCATTGGAAATTAGTAACATAGATTTGTGTTTTACAAGGTACGCGAGTTTGGCGAAATATCTACACTCACAATGATATCGTACTTCATGTCCATTGAGGATGCAATATTATTATTAATACGGAATTTGGGATGTATTTCTTGATAGAATATATCTGATATTTTTTAGGATCAGATAATTTAAACTTTTTGAACGCTGTGGGGAACCGCGGAGCACTACCTGGGAACGGCCATTGTTTCTATATTTGGGATAGATGATGGAATCCATGGGATAAGCTAGTGCATTGGCGAGGAGAATTAATGAAACAGTCGCCAGAATGAGGAAAGTTGGTAATAGCCTCTTAGAGGTGTAGCAGGGGGTAATTCATTAGGAAGATGCTTTTATATCAGATAGGACGAAAAAGATGAAGATATATCTATATAAGCACTGGCTCACTCAAAGACTTAAAAGAGGTGAGAAGGTTAATAGTTTACTATAACCCTACGTTACTTGCTTTGATAATAATTAAACACAAAATTAAAAGTAGTATGATAAACTCGTAACATACGTAGCAACATCAATAAGACAATAGTGGTGGACAAAAGTGGTTCAATACTAAACCACCTTTTAAATTACCATGTAAATAACTAACCTCCATTTACATTTAAAGCTTAAAATCAATATTATGACGTTAACTTCAGCTATTTAGTATTCCATTGTAAGTTTTCGTGCTTCACGAATGGTGAATGAAAACTTAGTAAATGAAAACTAGTGAATAAAAACTTTTCCACTTTTTTATTCGCTTATTAAACTTCTTTCCAAGCAATGAATATCTCTTGTAGAGATTGCATTATTTGCTTATTTGATTATCAACAGCAGATATTGGATTGGACACTTCTTTTTTAATTACCTTCCAGTCAACTTTTAATACAGAGAGATAGAGAGACAGACAGAGAGAGAGAGACGGAGAGAGAGACAAAGAGAGACAGAGAGAGTGAGAGAGAGAGGACCAAGTTAACATTCTCGCATGAAAGAATTCTAAAATTTGTAACATTTAATGGTATATTTTGTGGAATCATTGTTATTACTATGTCCATCAGTGATACAGAATAGGAGAAATAAATAAGTTCAAAAAACGAACTTTACTTAGTTTCAGCCCCTCCTCTGCAACTTCGCCACCGCTAACATCTCTTGCCGAAGCGCCCGTCAGCGCAGCGAGAATCTCGACGCCTGGCTGAAGGCGCCGCGCCACGTCTTGTCGGCCGCAGAGGAATTAAATTCCCGCAGGCGGCGCCCGTCGACGAATCGCAGCGCTCGCCGCGTTTTATTTATCGTCGTTCATCCGTCGACGCCGCCTCCACGCCCCCGCCCCCGCCCCCGCCCGCGCCCCCGCCCGCGCCCCCGCCCGCGCCCCCGCCCCCGCTCCCGCAGCCGCCGCGTCCGCGCCCGCCGCTTCTGCCAGCACCTCCGCCGCTGCCGCTAGTAACATCGTCTTTGGCGCCTACATCTCAGCCAACTACCCCACAGCCGCCTACCCTCATTCTCCTACGCGTCAAACCATAAGGCCACAGCAGCCCACGCCTCCCCCACCCACGCCTCCCCCACCCACGACTCCCCCACCCACGACTCCCCCACCCACGACTCCCCCACCCACGACTCCCCCACCCACGACTCCCCCACCCACGACTCCCCCACCCACGACTCCCCCACCTACGACTCCCCCACCTACGACTCCCCCACCTACGACTCCCCACCTACGCCTTAGACTCCCAAGCCTCAATCAACAACCCCTGAACCGCCTACCCTTCAGACGCCTACGCCTCAGTCGCTCACGCCTCATCCGCCTCCACCTCCACTTGCACCGCCTTCGCCACCAGCTCTACCACCGTTTCCGCCTCCATACCGCCGGTCCCTCCTCCAACCCCACCGCCGACTTTTACACCAACTCCGCCACTGCGTCTGTCAGTTCCACCATCACCTCCGTTGCCTGGCCACCACTTCCGCCTCCAACGTCTCAACCTCCAAAGCCGCCGCCGCCGCAGCGACAGCTGCAAGCGACTGGCGGCCGCGATTCCTTCTCTGGAGAGCCACTCCGACAAATTCCCCGCGATATTTCTCCCCCTACGTTACACGCAGGAGCTGATATTTTCTCATTTGCCGCCTTGGGGGCATTCAAAGGAGATCGTTGTCCTTAAGACACGAGAAATTAGGAACCGTACTTCTGCACGGGTACCGTGCGTGTGGCCTGCCAGTGTTGGATAAGATACTCCGGAGAAATTAATGAACGCAGCCGCGATTAGAATTCTTAGCAAAAAAACAACCACAGTTTGAACCTTTTTTAGACGTAATTGTATGTCATATTTCAACAACTTTCATAAGTTATGAGTTAAATCTATTTGATGGGCTATGTCTTACATATTTTTGTGCCTCAAAGAACGTTAAGTCAGACAAAATCTCATTAAAAGAATTGTTAAATGTGAAGGTAGTTAATATTTCTGGGATTAAGTAAATATATAGTGCTATATTGTTAATATAATGAAATGGAATAATGAAATTTCACGAAAAATTGATTCAATTGCAGGAATTCTTTCGCAATGATACTATTATAAAGAAACGTCTTTAAACGAGTGGCGTGAGGAATGAAAATAATGGTCAAGGGTAATGGTGAAGGTTAACGGTGTTGTAGAATACGAATTGACATTCATTTGATATCCATTCATCGTTCTCAGATGTGATCGACATATTTGCCAAATCAAAAGCTCGAAAAGTTCCCCTCATTTAATTTTTCAATTTTGTCATTGTTTTTAGAAGTTTGTAAAGTTCATTTTTCTGGAGAGAGCGCCAAATTATATTTCGGCCTGGGAGCCAAATATCCAAATACCGGCTGGGTCCACTGATTGATCACACGTCTTCATTTGTCAAGACGAGCATCCGTCTGATGAATGTATTGAGAACAGGCTGGATTTGCGTGACGGAACCGAAAACTTGTATTCTTGTAGTTTTTAATTCCAGTGCTCCCGAAAAGCTGAAGTAAACATATATCAATTTCTTGACTTAGCAGCTTCAGATGTCTACGTAGGAAAACGTATAGAGATGTACAAGTAGGACAGGCTGCAGCAATACGAGATGATGTCTTGTGCATTTACCACATGCAAAGGGTCGTTTTCAACATCTTCAAGGAGAGTTCGGGCATGATAATTTATATTTAGTTTAACAGTGTAAACACGCATTTTTACAAATACACGTTGCGTATTTAAACTTGGTATATTGTTGTTGTATCATCAAATCAATCTGATTTAACCCTTTTATGTTCCACAGAAATGGAGAACACATTGTTACTAAAGAACGACGTAGGTAAATTCCCAGGATCCAATTCATATGAGACCAACGATTAGCAGCTCTTTCCATTCAGAGCACCACCTGTTAGATACCTCCGGTATCGAATGCGAAGAAGACAATAACTAATACATCTGATTCTTAAAATATATTTCACAGCAAGCTTTTATTATTTATATTAAATTGTTGTTTCGAAGCCTCTTTTTACATTAATTGCGCAACAAAAGAATGTATCTACAGAATATTACGGTGTTGGCATCGGCTTAGGGACTGGGAATTTGCATGACTTGACATTGAATGGCAAGACCAACATGGCTGTTCTCGTACTCATACATCTCCTAGACAGCGTGACCACCCCAATTTTATACAGCTATCTCTTGGTTTATGAAAAATAAAATTATTGTTTTAATAGCTGGAGTTATGAATACACATTTAATATAACATATAATTATATTAATGTGCATCGAGGTTCTTTTTGCAAGGTCAGTTTTCTTGACAATTGTTCATTTTGAACTATGTTCTCATGTTAAATACTTTGCAAAATGTTTGTATCAACACACATACAACTATTAGGAACTCGTAAAATTGAACTGCCGCAATTTCTTTTATCACTTGTTCAAGATGGCATTTCCGCATCAATGTATTCAGAGGAACAAAGTGTCAAAAGGACAAACCTATCTTTACGAATAGGTTTATGAGTTTTCGGAAAGTCACCGTAGATAACGTGTAGATACTGAATGATATTTAAAGAACTTTTTTTAAGAACCCTGTGCACTCAACTGCTCTGTAAGGTAATATTCATTCAGAGTTTTCCAGCATGCATTTCCGTTATATCGCACTTTTGTGTACAATGTCTTTTGTCCTATTTCTCTTACCTATATCTAATGCTGTTTCGTAGTTAACACAAAAAAGCACGTTAAAAAGCACTGCGCTGTGTTAAATTTAATAGCATAAATCCGATGACTTGAAGTTATAAAGACAAATAGGCGTGCTTCACAGGTTATGGCATAAAATATAAATTATCTTGCCCTTCAATAATTTCTAATCTAAAGTCTTCCATAATGTTGAGGATAATAAAATGTTAACATACATTACTAACATAATTTTAAAAGTATTTCAATGGGAAAACTAGTTTGAATGAGTTAATGTCAAAGTCAATTTAATTATATTTTTCATCATCATCATCATAATCATCATTATCATCTACTACTTCTTCTTTTTCTTCTTATTATTAAACAAATATATTCATGTCTACATACAAGTATTTTAATCAGACAGCGTTGCTGTCGAACAGTGCAACCGAAGTAAGTTAATAAATCGAAGTGATTTTTTTCCCTTCTATGAGTAAGTCGTGATATAAAAGCCACCCCTTTTCAGCGATATGTCGGTGGATTCGCAAACATACGAGCCCACAAATAGCCAAGTTTCCTTTCCATGTTCGTCCCTCCCATGTTTTTCCGCTCGGGAGTAGCGCCTCGGTCACGCAGGCCGTGTCCTGATGGAGCGCGTTCATATTTCACAAAGGAAATTGCGGAGACAGGGGTCTTTTTGAACGTATCAGCGCGGCGAAAATAGCAGTTATCGCGTAAACTTGCTATATGAGAACGTCGAGAAAAAAAAGGACGGAAACTGAAACCGGCCACGGCAACGCAAGTCTCGCAAGTTTTAAAAGCAGCCACAGATTCTGCTCCTTTTCCAAACACTGACTGTGTTGCCCAACAAACGTCGTGTAAAATGCATTTAAAAGTGAGAGGCAACCGTTTTCAATTTTATCATTCCGCTGGTGCTGTACATATGAAATGGCTTTTGCGTCAACGGAATGGGAAACGCAAACCCCTTCTTTTCTTTCTTTCCTCAGTTAAAGTACGAATGCTTTATATAAAATTAGTTTCGTTGTAAATGTGGAAGTCAACGAGAAAAATACACGCTTGTGTATGATCAAATAAAAATCTAAAAATATACTCGTTTCCGTGCTGGACAGAATAGTGCCCACAGGTTTCAAATGAATGCATAATAGCACATGTGTACATTCAAATAATAAATACCTGACTTTGCAGACAGCTTGACTACTAAGTTTTAATATCCTTATAAATGGTGCATGCTAATAATAAAACTAGGATATTGTTTCTCGTGGTACATGAATTACTAACTTATTTGTGCCCACTGCCCCAAAACTGTTGCAGTCAACTATGATTTCTTACTTATGAGCAGATAATTATGTTTCCTCAATGAGTAAGTAGTATGATTTTCATTAATAAACAAATTGAAAATTCTGTACTATCTCTATTGTTTTCACTATAAATAATCTCAAATTCTGCATTACGTCCATTCTTTTGTACAGTCAAAACATCGAAGAAATAGGAAATTCATTGTCAACGTCTGATATATTCATTCATAAACAAAGAAATGTAAATGCATAACTGCATGAAAAAAACATTTTCACGAAGACAATGATGCAGTATAGATCTCCATTCGAAATAATATGATGTGCCATTACACAATAAGATACTTTGAATCCTGTATATGTCAATGAATACATTTTTGTAATAAAGCATACTCGCGTTTTACATTCCCACAGCATGCCATTACAGTGGCTTTCAATTTACCACGATATTTAATCGCACGCGGAAAATATTCAAAACATAGATTGTTGGATTTGACATTCATCATCGACGGAATCGACGATATAGGCGGAAATAATACAAGGTTCAACATAAAACAGCAGTTTGCAACCATTTAGCACTCCATCAAAGCGTCGATGTCCTTTGCCGAGAAGTCCTCAAAGTTTTCACGGATTCTGCGGGGTTGTTATCGCTTCTGGCCGCCAGGTGCAGTGTTCGCACCGGTGATTAGCAGGCCAAAGGGCGCACACCGCACTCTCTGCTGTGTTCCATTTTAATGAGCGCCTCGGAGTGGGGTTCCCGTTCTGCATCAATATTCAGGTCGCTTCGTGGGCCTGGCTTATGAGGGACGCGGGTTCTCCCGCGGAGTGGTGTCTTTCATGCATGGGCCGCCGGCCATCAACACACGCCGCGATGGCAGTTTGCACACAGGCGCTGCCTACCGCCGGGAGCGAGAACCTCCCCGCATCTATATTTCATGTCGGGGACGCAGAGTGATGAACCGGATTTCAAGTTATTGATCTCGAGGCGAACAGGCGACGAATGATTGCAACGACAGACGACACCTCGGTCGACTAACCCTGTAAGAAACTGGTGGTGCTACTGAATAGCATGGACTTTCTCGTACTAGCAGTTTTAAAAAATTTCTTTGGCGCGGAATACCTTTTCGGTCTGGCCATATCGTCTTCCCAACTGTCATCTATAGCCGCCCAAACTACATTTTTTTAAAAATATTTTCCCAATTTTTCCGTTCCCTATTAGTAGAACTGAAACACGACTTTAAGTATGTTACAGAGCGATACAATCTTCACCTACATGGCAATTTTCGTTGAAAAATATGGAGCCACTTTTGAGAAAATGGCGTTTATGCGTTACTGTAAATGAAAAATTTGAAGCTCTTTTTCACAGTAACGTTTTCGAAAAACTTCATTGGAACTAATTTGAAGCACGCTGGAAGTGCGCATATTAACAGCCTGAGAGATATTAAAAAAAAAAAACTTTCGAATTCAGTTGCCAATGTGGAGGAGAATACCAGTGGCTGGCTGTTCTGATCGGTAGTGTCCTGTGGTTTCTACGAACTACACCACGCGAATGCCAAAGCAGTACCCTACAAAATGGTCCAAGGATCTCGCGCTATCTTTCCTTCCTCTTCCGTTTCCTTTCCTCAACCCTCACTTATACTCACATTTACACGTGCGCTGCAATGCTACACAACCTGGGAGACCAGTCGGGAGTTTAGAGCTTGTTACGAATAGAGCGGTGGGGCACCGTGCTGGTGGGAGATACTTGGTTGAGGAAAACCCCGATAGCCGACGTGTAGGCCGGTTAGCCGAGTTTTCCTCAACACTGTCCAGTGGAGGAAGATCACCGCCATCTTCCTCGATAAAGAGCGCGCCACACTTACGGAACTAATGACCTTAGCAGTTGACGCCACCGAAATCACTAATTATTCAAACAATCAATGAATCATCACAGACAACTGTGTTTTTATTCATCCATCACTGCAACCGAACGAAAACACTGGGCGACGCATGATGTGCTTAGACTGCCCATTATGTGCTTAGACTGCCCATGATGCGCTTAGACTGCCCATGATGTGCTTAGACTGCCCATGATGTGCTTAGACTGCCCATGATGTGCTTAGACTGCCCATGATGTGCTTAGACTGCCCATGATGTGCTTAAACCGTGAAGTACTTAGACCTCTTTCTACTGAATTCAAATCCCAGACAATTTATCTGAAAGTTCGGTGAACAGAGTGGGTGTGCTTTCGATTTTCTCGGGAGTATCTCTTATAAAACACAAACAAATCATTTGTAACTTGTTTCGTCACACAAGCATTTTGTCAAGCATTCCAGTTCCCCTTGTTTGCATAGATTACTTTTCGTGGCCTCGACTCTCCCTGACTGTTCAGTTTTCTGACGCAATGGGATCCTAAAACTACTTTCATTCCCATGAAAACGATTTTATTCGTCGCACTTGATACACGAAATGCGCCAGAATATGCACATTAACGACTCATACGCCCCTACAGCTTTAATCCAAAACTGATGGCTCAATTTCCTTATTACATTGCATAATCAGTAGAGTGAAAATGCTCTGCATCTACTACATACTAAAATATGAAAATAAACTCCTTTTTCTTTATTTTATTTACTTTTTTACCCATTCTAACACGTTCCATTTCACTATCCTCTTAGTATTGTGCAACACATTCTAACGGTAGTATGTATTCACATCAGACGCAAAGTTTCTATAGACAAGAGGCAGAAACAGGTTTCGATAGAACAGATATAATCAAGGAATTATTTTAGGTGTTCTTGCTTCAATTAATCTTTTTTTCTCGTTTAGAGAAGAGAGGGTTTTAAACTACATCTTTGGTTGTGATATTGTATAATATGTATTCTAGTTTGTGTAGATAGATAAACCAATAATTTCTGCACGTAGCATTATGTATATACATTTTTCTTGTTAAAATGCGTTGCACCGAGGTAACCACCCTCGAGTTGGGATGCACTGCTTTCGTTATTATTTATCTCGAAACAAACTTTATCGAAAATCAGTATATTCTAAAATCAATCATATGAATGTTCCATATACTGTTTCTACCATATTCTTCAATCTCAAAAACGTAAACTAAGTTCATATCCAATATCCGTTTTCGAACACATTCCGGTTGGTGCATCAATGTTACCATAGAGCGGGGCTTACAATTAGTTCTAGAGACTGGGATATTCTTTGTAAATGTTTTGTCCAGAGTATTGAAACATGGCTTGTATGGCTTATGTTGTCTTTTTGTCTTTGTGTTATGGCTGATGCGTGTCTGTATTTTTTCTGAACTTCGTCCCAATGTAATAGTATTTGGGTAGATTACATGAATGGTATGTGGTTTTATGAATGGCATGTAACATGCATTTGTGTCTGTGCAAATTGTCATATTTATTAGTTAGAAACTTTTTCTTGGTTTATTCTAGAAATAAAAGGAGTAGATAATATTATTTTTCTTGTGTTTATAACTCTGAATATTTGGCGCCTCATTACTTCTATTAGTGCCAACTGCTTGGGAAAGTCTCTTCATAAAATAATGCATTAGATTATGCATTCATCTTTCTTCTGCAATGCAAATATTTTTTCTTGTAGGATAAAGAGAAAGCTTTAGATGTTTTCGATTTCTTTACGTTATTATATATTAATTAAAATTAAAATGTCCCATTTGTCAACTTATAGTAATTCAAAGATGAAGAGAGACTGTTAAAATAATAATTTGTCTTTGGCAACAGCTTTCGATGAAATTTTACCTCTTGTCGTCCTTTTAAATCTCGTTCAAACTGCCAGTATCTCTTGTTTCACTCAGCATATCACCGAGTTCAACTGTAGCTCGTTTTTATTTTCAATTTTGTGATGGAAAAATTACAAATGGATTTTTGTTTCAGTGTTTCTTTTTGAAGATATACAGCAGTTTTGAAAGCAGAGGAGAATGCAATATTTTTAACGCATCGTTCTCAACCCGTGGACTTGTAAACATAACGTACCTACATTTCTTATTGTTTTCCATCCATATGATGCTAAGCCATCATATGCTTTGATAACAACGTCCATACATTTGCCTAATATAATTTTATTCTTTCTAAATCAAAAACTGAAAATAAACCAATTTTATTTAAATTAAGTGAATTTATCAAATATTCTTCAGGATGCACCTAATATTCATTCTGTTACCCTTTTTCTGGGAACTTGTTACAAATACATTTACGAAGTGTCACTTTTTCGGACTGAGGTAGTTCATAGCGGAACAATGTTTTTCTATATATATTGTGATCATTACACTAGTTCATAAAGTTAAGTTGGATCCATCTTAATTACATTCATGCGAGGATGCAGTACGTATTAAGTGTAGAAGAGATATAAAATTGATAAAAAAATCGTGAACCAAGAACGCGAGATGATTTTTGTAGGAGTGGGCTTTATTGTATTTGAATGATATAAACAAATTCATTGAAAGTGTAGACTTGAGTGGTAGTGCAATATGTAACAAACTGATAATGTTAAGCTTTATTGCATAAATACTGGTTTTGAAAACGAACGTCATTAGGAGCGAGTTTTCAAATTTGTACGAATGAAATAAAGAACATCAGAACTGAATTGCATACATCGCAATCTTTTTGTATAATGGCATTATAAATTTATAAAACAATCAAAATTAATTTTTGGAAACAACTTTATTGCGACAGGCGCGGCGGAGCAAGGGGAGGCGGGGTTATTTTCAGAAATGTCATATTTCTGAAACGTCTATGAATCGATTTTCTTAATTTTTATTTGCTCAAGCCTCGCAATTATAAATCAGACAAATCATTAGACAAATATTATTTGCCTCTGAACTATTCACTTCACTACTTGATAATTCTCTTTTTCATATTCATCATAACACTTTTCGTTTTGAGCAACCTTCCTAGTTTTTTAAGACTTTCTTTTCAGTAGATTTCCTACTTTCTTATTCTTCTGTCTCACTTCACTACATATATAATGTTCCTATTTCTAATGATTCATTCATTTTGTTGTTCTGATACAATGATGACAAGGTTTATTTCATTTTCTCTTGCATTCTCTATATCTCTTTCTTTTCGTTTCCCAGCACTACGAATAAACTGAGAGAAAGCAACTCCGTCTTCCTCCTCTTCCTATTCTCATTTCCTTTAAACACATCACCTACTTATATTATCACTTTCTGCTTTAAGAACATTTCATTTATATGTCTTTTGTTTATTCTTGGTAATACGAAATAAATGTCAAGTGTAATAAGTTTAAGATAGATACGAAACGTATTGTAAAGAAGTTTTTTATATCATTATCTTAAAGAAACCTCAATAAATCAAAAACCATCAGTATACTACGATCGGTTAGAATAACCACCTAAGTGAGTTTGAAAACATTTTCTGTAGAAACGAAAGAAAACAGAAATATTATCAATTGTTTTTTCCAGTGAACAGCCAATGTTATTTGCGATGAATGCTTTTTGTAGGTGTCAATAACAAACATGGTTGTCTACCGGGAGTCATCACATCCTAGGCATAGATGTCAACGTCGTATTGCGACATGCTAGGACCTTCCTCAGGGCAAAATGTTCCAAATGTAGTAAGACGACCAAAATGTTTGCATTTATGCCTAATACGCGATGTATCCCGAACAGTCATGTAGATTATAGATATTTTTATTACCGACACTACCTTCGGATATCTACATTATAACACAAGAAAAATATGACTTTTTCACAAACGTGATTCTTTATCTGAACCGTAGTACTGATTGAGAGTGGCGACGCGAGTGGCGACGCGAGTGGCGACGCGAGTGGCGACGCGAGTGGCGACGCGAGTGGCGACGCGAGTGGCGACGCGAGTGGCGACGCGAGTGGCGACGCCTTTGGCGACGCCTTTGGCGACGCCTTTGGCGACGCGTTTGGCGACGCGTTTGGCGACGCGTTTGGCGACGCGTTTGGCGACGCGTTTGGCAACGCGTTTGGCAACGCGTTTGGCGACGCGTTTGGCGACGCGTTTGGCGACGCGTTTGTCGACGCGTTTGGCGACGCGTTTGGCGACGCGTTTGGCGACGCGTTTGGCGACGCGTTTGGCGACGCGTTTGGCGACGCGTTTGGCGACGCGTTTGGCGACGCGTTTGGCGACGCGTTTGTCGACGCGTTTGGCGACGCGTTTGGCGACGCGTTTGGCGACGCGTTTGGCGACGCGTTTGGCGACGCGTTTGGCGACGCGTTTGGCGACGCGTTTGGCGACGCGTTTGGCGACGCGTTTGGCGACGCGTTTGGCGACGCGTTTGGCGACGCGTTTGGCGACGCGTTTGGCGACGCGTTTGGCGACGCGTTTGGCGACGCGTTTGGCGACGCGTTTGGCGACGCGTTTGGCGACGCGTTTGGCGACGCGTTTGGCGACGCGTTTGGCGACGCGTTTGGCGACGCGTTTGGCGACGCGTTTGGCGACGCGTTTGGCGACGCGTTTGGCGACGCGTTTGGCGACGCGTTTGGCGACGCGTTTGGCGACGCGTTTGGCGACGCGTTTGGCGACGCGTTTGGCGACGCGTTTGGCGACGCGTTTGGCGACGCGTTTGGCGACGCGTTTGGCGACGCGTTTGGCGACGCGTTTGGCGACGCGTTTGGCGACGCGTTTGGCGACGCGTTTGGCGACGCGTTTGGCGACGCGTTTGGCAACGCGTGTGTAGTGTTTGGACCCACTGTGCGGTGCTCTATTGAAGTGCAAAGGGAAAGTGCCGTTGTGTCACGGCGGGTGAGTGCCCCACCATTCAATGAATTCCTCCGAACGGAAAACAGCTAGCGCCTGCATTCCCGCTTGCGTGCCGTCGTTGTCATGCCGAAGAACCCCAAATGAGCCTTGGAGCCCCTGTTTGTTTTCCTTTCAGAAAATGCTCAGACTGTTTTCACAAAAAATTTGAATTAATCAGTCGACTTTGTTTGTCTGAAAATGCATTATGCCAACTATATTTCCAAACAGAGCAACCATACGAACCTGCTGAAACTGAGAAACAAATAATGTTCTCAAATACAAACAAAGTAAGATTTTTCTTCGTTTGACAATATTTCGAATATTGAGTTCCATACATTGTCCTTGCGATTGTTTCTTACATTTCCTCATACTTTGTTTTACTTCTGGTTTTTGCTGAGTAATAATTATGTATAAAAAATAACAGGGAAAGTGAACAGAGTTTTATTTTTACAAAGGAGACATCCACAGATTTATTTGTGTGTACCTCAATGTTTTCGCTAACTATTCCGCGTAATTACGTTTTACATTCATAAGACCATTACATTTTATGTATTTTTTATCACAAGTAACTGAAATAAGATTTTCTTAAATGGTTGACGTTTCTCATTGACATTTTCATTAAATATTTCAAATTATTTACAAAAAATGTGTTCACAATATATTTCCTTCAAGTTTCATAACTAGAGAATACAAATAGTACTCCTTATATTATATATATATATATATATATATATATATATATATATATATATATATGCATATATATAATATATTTATTATATATTTAACTTTCGTAATGTTGTGTTGTCTATTTATTAGAACACAGTTTCTAGAATTTATTTATTCACTCAATAACTAAAGATAGTCTGTACCTCATATTATTTTATTCGAGCTTACTTCATTTCAAGAGTAACGTTAGAAGCAACACAAAAGGCTGCCATGAAACGCAATCTAGAACGTGAGCTTCACGTGGAGTAGGTTTCCACTTCGATTGGAGAAAGCGAGCGGCAGAGGCTGTATCGCGCCCGGGGCAGCGCCGTTCCTGCCGGAAAGGACGCTCCGCTCTAGGCGGCGGACTCAAGACGCGCGGGCGATACGCCGGGGACGACGCGGCCGAGGAAGGGCGAAGGGCGAAGGGCGTGTGGCCCCTCGGCGCCTGCCCTCTTCACCGCTGACACCGCTGCTTTCAAGGGAAGGGCGGACAGGCGAGGGCTGGGGCTGGGGCGATTGCCGCCCAGTCGTTTTCGTAACGGAAAAAGCGGCCTCCGCCTCGGAATGGCGTGTTATTCTTCTCGGAAATAGAAAAGGGCGTAGGAGTTGTGATATAAACGTGTCGTCAAATTGACCGGTCAAGGAGTGGAGTGGGCTGTCTTGTTACATATTTATATACCCTCGTAAGGTCGTGTTTGAGAAAAAAAAATAGTCTTATAACAAGGCTTTAATTCGTTTGCTGCTTGCTCGTTACCGAAATTGGCAAAAAAATGAACAGGTGCAAATTTGACATCGTTGAATTAGTATGATGGTTTAAATACCCCGAAACGGTATGAAATGAGAAGGACAATAATCATAATCGGCAATGAAAAAGAAGTTTCTATCATTATACCAACAAATTAGTATTGAACTCGTAATCCAAGAGGACATTAAAAGTGACACTTAGAATTCAATATGGTGGGCAGTTTGAGACGCCACATCGGTATGGCATACAGCTCCTTCACACTTTGGGGTTCTAATGAACCTTATAAATAAGAATGAACTGAGCACTCATTGCCCAAGGGTATAGTTTTTTCGAAACATTCAAACAATTGTGCAGTGCACCGCTAAAACCTACAGGACTGCTTATTGAGTTTCCCTATTCTTCATAACACTGGTTAACTTCTCAAAAAGTTTTATCTTCGAGTTTATCGTACGTGGTTTTTCGTGCTGGCTCCCGGACTAAACGTCGATAAAGGGAAAGCAGATTAGTCAAATGAACTTATGTATAAAAGGAAGATAAAGGTTGCTCAAATGCTAAAAATATTTGAATGAAAAATTAATATATAGCAAACCTTGTATTTTAAACGAAGGTGTGCTACAATCTTGATGTGACTAATACATTAATTATTGAATAAAAACGATTTAACAAACCGAACACGATTAAAAAATACATAAAACGAAACACTGCGTTTAGAAGTTCATCCACTTCATTCTTATAACCATTCTCCTTTTCTAAGTACTCTGAGCAAACGCTGAAACTTCGCAATTGCTAAAAACCCCGATACCAAAAGTACAATTTAAAACAACTATTGATACGAAGATGCTGAAGTCACGTAATTCCTAAAGTCAAAGATATTAAAAAGAAAGAGAATAACAAATCCGCGCTGGCTGAGAGTGCGCGCGGGTTCATTTTTCTTTCCTTCTACTAAGGGCTACTACTGCGGGGTTAAGTGCCATCTCTTCCAGGTCGAGAGCGGCGCGTCGGGTCCTGGAGCTGAGCACCTGTTACCTGCGCCCCTTAGCATCTTTCCCTCGTCGTCTCTGCTCTAAACGTTGTTAGCGGGGGATCGAACGTCAGGGTTTCAGTACCTCTAGGACGCCCACTTATTCGTAGACGGAATGGAGGTACTAGACGAGGGAGAAATGAGCACTGACAAAAAATAACTATGACTCACATAAGAATAGGTGGAATAAGTGTGTTTGTATCAAAAAGGAAGGGAAAAGGTAGGAAAAGGGAAATATTAGATTGTACTGGTGCTTTATTAAGTAAATCGTAGAACCCAGTAAATATCCACATTGCTTCGGTTTGGACACCTTTTCACTAACTTCCTGTGTGCAAGAAACAAGAATTTGTTGGCTGGGAACAAATATTTGTTTTGGTGCTGTACCATGACTGCAATGGGATGCATCTATGCGGCGTTGGTTTTGGACACTTGTATTTCGTAATAAATGGAAATACAATGCCAGTTGAATCATTCTAAACACAATAATTGTGTCAAGGGTTTTTTAATCATTACAGAAATCCTTGTTAAAGGAATTTTTGCATTTTTAACTGTGGTAAAAAAGGCTTCATTTCGATTTATTGCAATATAATGCCATTCATCATTTCCCATCTAGTGAGTGCTATACACAGGACGTGGCGATGTTCATTCTTCTCTGGATAGTGAGATCCAGTGACGACCTACACGTCAGCCCGCGAGTGGGTTGGCCTCCAAGTATCTCCCCCAATGGGTCACCACCCCACTGAGAGATAAGCACTAATTTTATTTAAGTGGTTTTACTTCGGGATAAGCTTGTCTAAGCGGCAAGTCTATATGTAATGGTAAATGCACCTACGTACATATGAAGTACGTATTGCGTAAGAGAAGCAGTGAATATTTCTTTCAAACTGTACGTGAGAGAAATATCACCCTTCAAACATGTTTAAATTAGGGTCGCGTCTGGAGCAGGCGCCCTGCCTAAGGTCATGGGTGATTGGGCTCTCCAAACCGCCGTCAACGCTAACACGATCCAGACGTGGAAACAGGAATGTTTGGGAACTTGTGAGTTTTCAAAAGGGCAAAAGTCCTCTGACAGTTATGTCAGTTTATTGCGTCCAGGGCATGCCGAGTTCTGGCGGGGGTGGCGTAATGGCCTCGTAAATCTCCCTGTTTCCCATATAAGGATCCTCTAGCGTTGATATCGGACAGACAGCCCCGAGACTTTGCTGTGTCAACTTCACGCTGCTCTGCAGCTCTATTTTTCAATTAAACTTCATACTTCATCGGGCTTGGTCTCTGTACTTGAAACCTCGCTCACCACCACGCTCCTCCAGGGAACTTAGCTTCCCTACGAACTCAATATTTTTGCATCCTGTAATTGCCTGCAATCGCTGCTAGTAGCACGACACCTGCAGCGAAAGGCATTACATATAGGTGTGAGAGTGTAGGGCAAGGAAATGTAGCAATGATTTTGTATGGGGGAGAAGGAGTCAAAGATGAGGAAGGAAAGACTGCGCACGGTCCGTCGCCGGTTTTTAAAGTAACCGCCCGGTATTTTTCGAAAAACAAAACACCCGAAATTAGTGATCCTGCCGCTAGAATTCTCCTAAACACAGTGGCTGCACTCGTCGCAGTTATACAGCTTGTTACCTACTGCTAAATACAAAGCAGATGAGCGATAAGTGATAGTCTGTTCAGCGCAAGCTCCCCCCACACCAAAACCGACATTCTCTCACAGTCAGAGATATTCGCCACAAAGGAAGGGCACTTTCCAGGTCAATGAAAGGGGTCTTCATAAATTACCTCACGGGCGCGGCGTTAAAGAAAAGGCACGGGCAGTCAACAGTTCGCTATATGGAGAGCGGAGCCCTCTCATTTCCGTTGCTTTACAGTCCGGACAACGCGACGAGCTTAAAACTTCTGCGCTTTCAACCGCTTTTCTAAACGGACGCTACTATCTCACACCCGCCCTCCGACTGTCCTCTGTCTGCGGAGTTCCCACCCAGCGAAGTTCCCCTCCTAAAGTTTCCGGATTGACCAGAGTCATTAAATGCGAATTGCGGAGGCTTTTCGGTTGAAATCGTTCGTAGAGAGAATCTGGAGAGGGGGGACTTAGTAATTAAAGGAACCTTTTGCTAATGCAAGTTGAAAGGAGGATTCCAGTACATCTCTGAGAGAGTTGTTTAATTGAATAGTTCAAGGATCGTGGATATAAACATCGTCTCAGAAAATTTGCTTCTCGCGGTTTATCACGGTGAAATCAAACTGCAGTTATGTGTATTCATTCAGTGTAACTTTATTCTAAAACCTAATGGAACATAAACGCGTTCTGTTTGATTATCTCACATCATTAACTCTCATGATATTTACATTTTCAATTGTAATGGTTAAAACAAACAAGTATTTTTGAGCGCAATATATTGTTTTATGACAATACAAAGGCTGTATTACAATGGAAAATTTACTGTAAACATTCGTTGTAAACAAAAAAAATACAATTTATTAGTTAATTTCTCTTTTATAATAAAGACGGCAAAACAAGTGATTTCAAGGAAATAAAATTGAATCCACCCTCATTGGCTGGTGAGAACCAGCACGCCGTCTTGTCTGAGATTTCCCTCTCCAGGCATCTCTTTCCAGCGGGGCACCGCCCCAACCGGGACAAACTCGAAAATCGGGACTGGTTTCCCGACATATGTGGTGATGTTGTGCCTATAAATGTAAATGTTTGCATGTAAGAGGTGTGAGGATAGAAGGAAGAGGAAGGAAAGATCGCGTGCGGTCCGTCGCCCGTTTGCCAGTACACTGCTGCAGCATTATCATGGATCTCATTGGAAAAAAAACACGATCAGTGCAGCTAATCACAGGAATTCTCCTCCAGAGAGAGTCTTAATTCCACCGAGTATAAAATCCGCCACCGTCGGTACTGGACAGGGGATATGCTACCTCCGAGCTACACTCATCCTGTTCTCTGAGCGAGATCTCTTTATGAAACCTTCGAACGCGCAGGTCGTCATTTTTCATGAGGCGGTAAGCGGACGCCGGATGAGGTTTGTCGCGCCCCAGAAGGCAGACAAGCGCTGCCAGGACCTCAACCACAACCCCCGGCCGCATCCTCGCGGCGTCCTCAGTCCTCACAGAGCAGCCCTCGCTCCCGCGACAACGCGGGAAAAATAAACGCGAGCTCCTCGTTCGTCTATTTTTCATACACGAGGGCGGTGGTATTTTTGAGTGACGCAAACATTTGTCTTTGTACCCAGGAGTCTAAACTAAATGCACTACCGTATCTACTCGTTGTGACGTGTGTTCATGATACCCTCTTGACACTGTGCACTTTGTACAAAAAGGATATACAAGTTACTACAGTGAAACAACAAAATATTCCGTGGAAAGTCTTTGGATGATAAAACACCGAAACTGTGTGCACGAATATTTTTAATACCTGCCAAATTTGCTCAAAAGTTTGATATTTTTATAAAGTAACCATTTCTTCGAGAATTTCATCATAGGAATCAATCAAGGGGCTTTATTTGTATGCTATGCATTTACAATATCTACACCATTCATACGACAAGTTTTGTTAATGTCAAACTAATGACAACAAAATTATCTGCACGTACACTATGCAAAGCAATGTCCAAGCAATGCAGACTTTAAATACAATGCTTGAAACGCACTAAACACGCTAATTAAGGGTGGTAATTTACATTCAAATTTCGCTAAGTATTATCAAAACTCATTTCACAATGACAACCGTAAAAAAGATGTGACACAGTGATGTAATGTCGGTGTTTGACCGCTGCACAGAGCGCTCATTACACGCATAGTCTTCTAATTTGATTTTTCTATCTTTCTTCGCAAACCTTGCAGTTATCATGTAATTATTTTTTCCTCCTTTTGTTTCACACCTCTTGGGTACTCTTATTTCTCAGAAGCCGCGTAATGCAACATTAAGATGTAGGCAAACTAGATACTATATCTATGAAAGAGCGGAAAGTCAAAGGTCAGGTTGTAGTCACCAATTGCAGTGAATGGTGGTGAAGCCAGAAACTACTTATTATCCTCACAAACAAACTTCATTACAGTTTAGTTAACAGCAAAAAACAGACAATTTCAGACATTTGACAGTGATATGGAAATTATAACATATGATTCATAGTGTTGAGTTTTTTTAAACACAAAGTACGACGGCGAAATGTAAACATTCTCTTATACAAAAATAATATTTTAAGTTATTGTTTTAAGATCGTTACCTTAATTATAATGAAAACAGACGAAATATTCATCATTTGAAAGCTTGTATTGATTTGCAAAATCTCATCAACGTTTCCGATTTCAACAAAATCAAAAAATTACACTCTAAAATAATTTTAATTATTTATAATTAATTATAATTATTCTGAAGTATTATCGCCTGTTAAGTACCTTAAAGAGAAAGAATGAAAGAATGAAGACGAAAGAAAACATTGAAGCTGGTATAAAATATGGAAATAAAAGGAACCAAGAAATAAAAGGAAAATGAAGAAATGAGACGAAAACACGGAAAAGAGTGGGAGAAGTCGTCGGCCAGAGACAAAGGAAGAAAGTGAAGCGAGGCGTCGCTGCGAAGGGCAGCGGTGCGGCTGTCCGCTCAATCAGCGCGAACCCCCCGCGCCCACAGCCGCGTTCATCGCCCAGGGCGTTACTTCCGCCAGCCCCGCCACGCCCCGCCACGCCCCGCCACGCCCCCTCAACACCGCTTTCGGCAGCGCCATCGCCCTCACTTGCGCCACTGCTCGGCCCTCGCTCTCACCGGCGCCGTCGCCCTTTCCCCCTCTACCACCCGGCTCACGCTCTCACTAACACTAGTTCCCGCCGAGCCCTCGCTTTCACACACGCCATCGCCCCCGCCTTCGACCGGCCCACACATTCGCCCGTGCCATCGCTCTTTCCCTCTCTACTGCCCGGCTCTCGTCCCATCACTTGCTCCCGCCGGGCCCTCGCTCTGACACGCGCCATCGCCCCCGCCCGCACCCGGCCCACACATCCGCCCGCGCTTATCTCCCACGCCCTCGCCTGGCCCACGCTCTCCGTCGAACCATCGCCCTCGCCCTCGCCACCACCCGGCCTTCGCCCTCGCCCGCGCCTCCGCTCTCGACCGCCACTCGCTCACGGTCCATTCCGGTCACGCGCTCCCGCACCCTGACGGCGGCAGCGGTCGAGGAGTAATACTTGGCGAAAAAGCCCATCGAACGCCTTCTCCCTCGCTCACACCCACGCCTACACCCACGCCCTGATGCCTGTCCGCCCACCCGCCCGCACGCCGGCGTCGGCCCTTCCTTCAACTGGAACGGCAACGAAGTTCGCGCTGGGGAGGTGCTAAAAGAACTCCTTGTTTGGGAGGAATTACTCATGCTTCGGGTGACGTCGATTGGAGGGCTGAGGTGTCGAAATTTCGACCATTAGAGAGTGGTCTTCTTCAGGGCTATAGTGTACAACAATCCCCAACAAGAGTTCCAATTTGAATGAAATGTACAAACATATTTATTTTAGTCTGTACGTATGGAAGAAAGTGGGACCCAAATTTTCGGCTAGAGAGATTCCAACAGAAATACGAAAAATTATTCATAAGGTTATCTGTCACTGCTACTGTCCATGTTCACAATTCGATTTCATTCCTTGCTATTATTCATATAGTAATATAGGGTTCTCTATCCCTTAGAACGCACGCAGCAAAAGGTGAGTGCACTTCAACAACATTCCAAAAGGATTTTTTGCTGGATATTACAGAAAGAGAACTTTGGTTTGGAAAACGTGAATTAAGTATCAGAGAAACAGCAAAATTCTCTTGGTCTGACTCAGTCATTTATGATGACATAAATGACATTGCAGTAATCAGTTATTTTTAAAACCTCGCAAGTCAGGAATTGTAAAGTTGTGGTAAAATACGAAAATCTGAATAATTAAGTGTAAAGAGAACGTTTCTCTGTTTGAAAATTTCTGATGCACAAATTTTGATTGGGATTACTATGGAAACACGTAATTTACTTTTATCAATTGTACAATAGCCGCTGGACTTTATGTCTTGCGGGATTTCAAATACTAATAAGGAATTGTTTATCTAAACATGTAAATATTTACACATTGCAGGTTCAATTTGTAATTTGACATATTTATAACAATATTATGTGAAATTACAATGTGCATCTTCATCACACATAATTCAAATGACAGAAACAGTTGCTTGAAATATGTTTCTATGATAATACATAAAAATATTTCCGTATTGAATATCCCTCTTAACCAACCCCAATCTGTCAGTGATATCTGCCTTACACACTGTGCACATTCATACAGGCAAAGTCATATATACCTCGCAAGTCAATAAGTTACTTTGTAACTTTGTTGTCAATAAGTAAACTTTGGAGTGTCCTCACGGCCATTCTACTCATCTGATTTACGTGACTTACGCATGGAACGAAGCATCTAAACTGCTGCTTCTATTTCTCATAAAAACCAAAAATTCAAAAGAGAGTGACTTACGGGGTTTTAAAAATAACCGAATCAATCACAGTCTGACCTCTATACATCAAATCAGACGGTCCCTTCAATAATATTTGATATATAGAAACTTCAATGTACACAAATATGACAATTTCCTACTAGTTTCAATTTTTTCGCGGTTTTCATTATATTCGAAACTATACTAGCTTGTATTCCATACTTTTGCAAAACTAGTATTTTTGGCGTACCACTGACCATATCTTTAATCATGTTCACTTTTTTCTGCAACATTAAAGGATTTTCGTTTTGACATTTCGAACACGCTTTTTAAGCGCGTAACAGCAAACTCAACCTGCGAAGAAATGACGAACTAACATTCGTAGGGCACGGACATTAGACGAAAGGACACGCCATGACTTTGAGATTGCTTTTTCGTACGCATTCTTACAATTGACTTGTTCCCTCTGCGAGGACAAGGAGGAGTGAGTTATCTTCATGAGAAAGCAGGGTAGAGGACGGACAAAACGCGTTGGTGCTTTATAAATATTTCGTTAATTCAATTATACAAACGTCCTGAAGGAAGTTAAATTTTCGACAGTAGTAATACTCCCCTTCCATATTAAACATTTTGAAACATATTGTGGAGTGTGCATTGTACTTTTTTATTTGGTAGCAGAAACTTAATTCGATGCATAGAAATAATTTTTGATAAATAGGAACGTTTTTCAACGGAATATTCAAGGGACCGAAAAATAATTCGATTTATAGATAATTTCAATAAATGGAGGCCCGACTGTTTTATTATTATTATTATTATTATTATTATTATTATTATTATTATTATTACTATATTTTATTATCATTACATTCCGTTAAAAGGAGGTCTTCGTGTAACAAGGTATGCGAGGTTGGCTCGTATACACTATAAACATAATACATGTATGATAATTAAATTATTACGATACTATTATGTAACAACATTACAGTTTGCAAATATCTACATTCAAGTGGTTTATAAATTTTCAGTGTACAATATCATTAAGAATTATCTTATTGCTAATTAATTGTACAAACACTAATTTAACAGGGCAACTGGACAGAGTAAAAATAAATGTCATCTAAAAGTATTTAATTGCTAATACATTGCGCAAAAATTAAATAAAGTACTCATCAAACATTTTTTAAAATCTAGAGCCACTTAATTTTATTCTCCGAAAAGTAATCTTTGAAATTTCGATTCGCAGTCTTCTTCACTAAAAATATTGGTTTCAAAGTAATTTTCAATTTAATTTAATTTTAAAGACTTACAAAATCACGTAAATTTAAGATATACATTTTCTTTTATGTATATATTTTTCTTTTAATTAATGTTTCAATGAACACAATAATCTTTAATTCTTTGCTATTATGTTTTTTTTTTATTTTTTCACTGAGTGACCACTTTCACGGAATTTTTTAAACTATTTTATACGTAAAATTTTTGTAATTAACGATTCTACTATAAATGGAACTTTGTTGATTTGGTGTTGTTCGTATTCTTTTTGTCACCAGAAATATACTAAATGTATGCTGACTTTTGAATTTTTTAAAAATTTTCGCATGTAAAGACGTATCTGTTAATTTCCTGTAGTGTGAAACATGTTGAAAATGAATTGGTTATGTTGAATTTCAAACGAATTCACGAAAACTTTATCAATTAGGCCTTTAAAAACAGTCCAATATTCCGTAGTTGCTGTGAAGCAAATATTTCAGCGGCACACAATTATTTCGCGAAATTTACTTTGTAGTTAGTTCTCAGGAAGCGCAGGCAGTTTTGGAAAGCAATAGTCCCCTTTGGGCTTCTGACGCCTACAACGCGTTATAGAAATATTAATTTATTTTTAATTATTTCTGCGCGACATCACCCAATTTCAACTTCATTTATAATTCATTTCATTCCGAATGCAGCTTGTAATAAAACCAGACAAATACATTCAAGTTTGATTAGTTATTCGTATACAACCGGTCCGAATATTCAATTTGATTAAAGCCTGTTTTGATCATACATCTGTTTGAAGGATACCAAATTCTTCGATTGAAAAGAAATTTAATCATATCACTTCATTTCTCTCTGCACACCTGTCAAAAGCCTACGGAGCGGAGAAGGCTGATCAGCACAATCCATATCTGACGTTGACACGAGTTTGATGTCGATGAGGACGCTAAGATCGATCTAATTTTAAGAATATTCCTTGACGTTTTAGCCAGATTTCTTCAAAATGCAGCTTCGTCGATCTAATAAATGATGTACGTACTCTACTTTTATTTTATGTGTAAAAATAATTATTATATTATATCATATATCTTTTCTTCTTTTCCTCTGGCTTTTTCCAGCTTCAGGGGATGCCGATTTCGGCTATCCGGGCTGAGTTCTCACTATATCCCTCATGGGGACACGTAACGACCATTATTCTAGACACTTTTGGGGACTCCTCGGACTGAGGTCAGCAGACTCACAAGACCTTCCGCGACAACACACATACATGAACAAGCGACAAACAACCATGTTCACGGCGGGACTCGAACCCGCCACCTTTCCGACCGCGGCGTGGAGTCAGCTCTAGTCATGTCGGCCATCCACGTCAGCTATTATACATTATTTACATTAACTAATTATCACATATTCAAAAACCAATATAAAGTTAAACAACTCCACAGAAAATTTAAAGGCACGAAATTTGACGTGACAATACCTTATGTATCTACGTATTTACAAATCTTTTCAAGGCTTCTCATTCCAGAAAAAGTTCTTAATAACCAACACCTTAGGTGGATATAGCTCAGCTTTTAAGAGTCCATCACATTTGATCACAGGAATGGCCGCGACTGCAGCAGCATCATCATCTCCATATTCATTCCTCGCGTGCATGTGTTGACGCGTCAAAACTAAAACCTCTCCGTCCTGGGACGACGACGACGACGACGACGACGACGGCAGTGCTCCCCGCGGCCAAAGGTCCGCCAGGGAAGCTCATTCCGGGACGAGCGTCGTTCAAAAGCCTTCCCCCCCCTTCTCGACTCCCGCCCCCGCGGATGCAAAGTACGCCCATTAGCATAAAGCCTGTCGACCCGGCCGCCCAGCCACCCGACTTCTCAGGTTCGTCCTGAGGGTGCCCCGATATAGACGGCGCCAAACGCCACGCCCACCTCTTGCCATGTTTCATTCATGTCCGGCGCCTGCGCGACCAGGCCCCACGAGGCTAGGTCCCTCGTCCTGCCGTCCGTCCGTCCGTCCGGTGGCCGGCTGCTGACGCGGTTCAACGCCCTTCCCGGCTCCCACCGCCCGCCCCCGCCGCCCACCAGCCCCTCCCCGCCGGCGCCCGAGTTAGCGGCGGTCGCCACGTCAAATTGACATTTGAATCTTAAGGCGCCTCCGCCGGGCGGTCCAGCCGACCTGGGCGAAGCGCCCTTCGAGGCTGGGGCTTTGTGGAAGAGAGCGGGAGTGGGAGGGGGAAGAAGTCTCGCTGGCTGCTTCGTAACTCTTTCGTGGCGGTAGGTGTGCCAAGCTGGAACAGCCAAGTCAGCACACCCTAACGAAGCATCTCAAATGGTTTATTGCTAATTAATTGCCGCAATATCAAATTAATTGTCACGTATTTTCTTGGAGAAAGCAGGAGCGTCAAGCCAGCACACACATAAGTTAAATTCTAGTTTATGGGGAGACATGATTCAAATTTAACTTATATGTGTGCAGGATTGGCGTGACAGGCTAGATCACACCCATTTTACACACGAAAGTAGGTGGCAATTAATTTGAAATTGTGACAATTAATTAGCAAAAAATCTTTTGGCATTCTAATGGTAGTGTCAATTTGAAAAAAACGCACGGAAAAGTACCGATTACTAAACTAGCAGCAAGCCGTTAGAATTCTCCTCCAGGCAATTGTTGAATTTGACCTATGAGGCTACGACAAAAGTGTTCCTTAAGATATATTCATTAACTGTATATTCATTAACTATATTCCTTAAGATCAAATCATTCCCTTTTACGAAAGTATCAAAATGATTGATCTCGACACACACACACACACACCTAAAATTGTTTGCACTTAACAAAATATCATTTAGAGTAAATGCAGTAGATATCCTTCCATTCCAGATTGATAAGTTTCAAAAAAATTCAAAATCAGGCCTTCAGAATGACAATGGGTTATAGAGCCAGCACGCCAACCAACAAAATGTATCCGAAACTATAATTTCATACATAACGATAATTTGTAATCTTTAAGAAAACGAAGTTGTAATTTTCACAATTGCGGTTAACTACTTTAAATATTACACCAACATCAGGTTGATTTTTTTACATTCATACACACAATAGCGTTTGTAATTTTCGCTAAGTAAAACATAAACTCTTCCTGGTATAAACTGTTGTCTGTTTTTAAAAGGGTATCTCCCTCCCTTCTGTGCTGTTATTTCCTATTTTCGACCATTAATTTTTTGGTGACTGAAGTCGTCCCCCCATTCTTTCGGATGCGACACGTCACTCCAAGAGCAGTCACCGAGGTAGATAGATAGATTTATTAAAGTTCGCTTTGAGCTAATGCTCGGTGGCAAACATGATAACAATTAGAATTAGAATTACAAAACATTTTCAACATTTACAATTACAATTAGGTTTACTATTAGAATTAGGGGTCGATATCATAGTTCCAATTTATTTCTAGCTAACTCTAAATTCACTTCTAGTTTACTTAACACTTCAATTCACTACACTACACTACACTGCACTGCACTCCACAACACTACACTCCCTTCCCCTCCATTACACTACACTTCACTTCACTGTATAAGGGACATGACAATAATAATTATAACAATAACAATATAAGAAATAATAATAACTTAATAATTACCCCAAAGCCAGTGATAGTGTTAACAATGATGATAAATTTGTCAGTAATAACATAATAATAATAAAAGTAATAATAATAATAATAATAATAATAATAATAATAATAATAATAATAATAATAATAATAAAGATAAGGTACCTACAAGTCTTCCCACACAACGCGCAGATGTGGCTCGTGAGCCCATATCGGTGATTGTACGTACAGCTGGACAAATGTAGTTATGAACTTATTTCATTTAGTCTTAAACTAGAGGGAGCAGCCTGGCTACACCTACATGACTCTGATTCTATGGACCCTTAAACCACACACCTGGACTTATCCCTGCTCACACAATTTACAGTGAAGGACTTAACTCTGCAGTAGTCACGTGAGGACTCCCGGGCCGCATGAATTTATTTCCTTTTAAAAACTTTGACCTTAGGAATCATGAATTTTGCCTGTGCATGTTGTTTTAAAAATCTGCGGCACCCTGACTGCCCAGGAATGGGACGGACGGGGTTCAAAGGTGACACATGACGAAAGACCACCATTCCACAACAGATAAGCGAACCCCCATGCGCGCAGCGGGGTTGTAATATGCGACTCATCGAATCGAGACTGATGATGCGCGTCGACTTTAGCAATTTCGACCACCTACGCCTTTTCGGTATGTAAATAAGATGTTTTCACCGTGTATAAAAGTCTACTGAAAGAAAAAAGAGAACGTTAAAAAAGATTGAACAACAAGTATTACCATATTGAAACGATTAATCATGCCCGTATTTGTCTTTCATGTTTCATTTATTTAAGTTTTTCCGTCACCTCCGTAACCGAATTTGTTCAGAAGAAAAACTGCTGCGCACCAGATGCGGTTCGTCATTTAGGAGTGCTTAGGGTGCTGCGAACGAAGGATGCTAGAAGATGAGAGTAAAGCACTGAAGGATGTAATGGCAAAAACTGAGTAACTACAAGAAAGCAGCGCTCTGTCATTGACATCTTGAAATAAAGGAAGGAAAATTGCACTGAAATTAGTTTGGGGAAAATGTTTGGTTGGGAAATGTTTCGAAGGAAAATCTGAAGGTTGGCGAACGCATGTGTTGAAACAGATTTTAAATTTAACTCTGTGAGAAAATGAAGTATTTGTAATTAAAAAAGTGTTAATATTGAGTGGGAAAAGTTCAATATTCCCGATAAGCTGTATGAAGTGAAATGTAAGACAATATGAAGATACTAACAATTACTGAATATTATTAGAAATAAGGATTTCAAAATTCATATAAAACTATAAACGAAACTAAAATGACTTCAAAATAACCGTCTATTGTTACTTCGTACATGCGTTATTCGTAAAATGTGCAGGTAATTTACAAATGAAAAGAAATGTTATGGTTTCTAGACGGAATGTTAGAGGGTGTAGAAGGAAAATAAACGGATGTTGGATGGACGTCGTTTTGTATTGAAATAAGCGGTTCTCTCGTGTCATGTAAGCGGAGAACTTCTGTTTGAACTGCAAGGCAATAAGACACACAGGTGAATGCCCATGAACATACAACGTACTCGAGTGCACAGCATGCTTTCTGGGCAGTGATACAACCCGGCTGCTTTGACTTCACATCAGGTGCTTACAGACGAAAGGATCAACGGATATGACGCTGCAAGAGAGAAATTGAAACTTGGGAGGGATCTCGTATAAAATGGCTAAATTACACGAGCATTCGCGTGCAATCAAAACCTCGGGTAAAATCACTACGATGATTAAGGAAAGGCCAATATGAAGGACTGTGGAAAGCGACAAGGAATGAGGCCGGGGTGTGGGAGAGTAAAGTCATTAGTGCAATCACTAACTTCTGTGTTAATACAAAAGGCCAGTAAAAGTAAACATCGAGAACCGAAGGATATAATGAAAAATTACTTGAAAACACCACAGTTATAGATCTGAGTTTACCAAGATGAATTAATACTTGTAAGAACTGAGAAAGAAGTATTGATGGGTCATAAAGTAATAACTCGTTTACAGCATATTTTTATTAACCACTTCCGCGTTTGGGAATAACTTAGAGAAATATACGTATTTGAAATAACAAGGAAATTGACTTCAGTAAATTAAAAAATAAACTTTGCCAAATGCAGTCGAATGTAGAATCTCTGTTTGAATGTGGTCTGAACATTACAAATGAGTTAATTATACTCAAAATACAGCCACACACCTAATATACCTTCGTATATCACTTTAAAAGATTTTCCTAATACTATGTTTGACTGTTTTGTTCGATCCTACTGCTTTAATTCATATGCCAAGGAATTAATGAAAATGTCGAAGGTTGAAATTTGCAAACATAGTACTACAACGTGTTAAAAATATACACTTTTATATCGTATTATTTCCAATTATTACCCTTAGTAAGGTGAGTTCATTTCATAGAAGTGAGTGAGAAGTAGTGTCGTTAACTTGTACATCTACGAATATTTGTAGCTCTAAGGATGTGTGGATTGTTGTGTTCCACGTTTGCTTTTTCCACAGAGAAATGATTCTCTGTAATCAGTAGATTTTAAGGTCGATACTGAAGATGTTACAAGAAATTAATATCGACACTAATGCTTTTGCAAATAAATAAGGAAGTGGTATGAACATTTCCGTCTCAAGCGAACACCCAAAATAACTATAACATTATTGCTGGCTTCTCAAGAGGTGAGAAATATTTCATTTTATTCCTTTGATAGCGCTTATTATTATGCAATGAATGCGTGGATTGGAAAAACGATGAATCGAACTTTGTTTATATGCCGATATGAACTAGACTGTGGTCCCCAGTGCGACAAAGTGTTGTTTTAATATTTGATACAGAAATCCACTTTATGCCGGAACAATACATACATTGAAATATGTTATTTTATGAAGTGAATACTTCTTTCCATTATTGGGTTCCAATGTTTCACAGATGGTGTAAAATATGAAACACACCCAAACCAATACTAGTACATAGTTGATGAGAATATAAACAAATAAATTAAAAATTATATTAACGATTCATGATAACCTTGATAATAATTCAAAATCATTCTGATTGTAAGGGCTACTATACATTTTTTCAAGAAATTTGAAAGCATATTCCTTATCTTAAATATTCAACAAACTAACAGTCATAAAAACGGTTATTCAATTCCAAATTCTTATGCATAATTCTTCCTGAACGTGTATTTTCCATTAAATTTCTTCTAAAGGGTTACAAAGCTTATAATAACTACACTTATGAAAAAGAAGTGTATATTTATTTTCTAAAACTCTGTATTGCTTGAATCTATCGCCACAACCGCAGTATTTTATGTTATTTTATATCATCGTCATCATTCAGCGAGAAATGTTGTAAAGTGGAACAACGGAAACTTTCAGTGCAGCAAAACAAATACAATTAAAATATATATTGTTTCTTTTCAACCTTTATTTCGGATGCATACGTGTAAATACAGAGCAATGAAGTAAAAATTTAGAATTATGAGCGTTTATGAATAAAAAATACACACAGTCTATCAATATACGAATAACGTAACTACTTTCTGATTTCAATGCAGAATAATGAACGACTGGTTCCCTGTGATTTGTTTGTATTTGTGCGTGTGTACACATTTACGTGGAATGTAAACACGCACATAAACACACACAAATGCAAGACTAGATTTTTCATACCATTATTCAATATTCATTTAGCGATAATTCGTTTTAATGGGACAAATGTTGTCAAACATTTACAGTGTAAATAGCATTTTAATACTATGCTCTGGCGATTTTGAAAATTATTTTACTTCGAGAGAATTAAAAGTGAATGTTATTTGCTCTGAGATCGATTGCAAAGTGAATGCGTGAACCTAAGACGCAAAAAATGATCCACAGTGGTCTATTTGTGAAGTGTGTAATGTGCATTGCATTAGCGGAGTCAAGTGATGTGAATACAAAGATGTAAAGAGCATATCACCAGAGATAGCGGCGTCCATCGTAATATGAGACCGATAACAAACTTGATGCTGCGCACGTCTTCCACTGACGCACATCGGCGTGTTCAATAGCAACATGTACAGTGATTCAATCTCAATTCACGTCTCAATAGATCAACGTTAATCATCAATAAATGACAATATTATAATTTTCAGACAAACATGAACTGAAAATAACTGGGAAAAATATTTCAAAAACAATATAGTAATCATAAAGATTTTGTTTGTAGAACATGGTTTCTAAATTAACCCTAAACAACACACCACAATCAGTAGTTATGTACCCAATGCAAAGCAATTAAAAAAGAAAGGTCCATTGTTATTAAGAAACGATGACTCAATAATCAATAAAACAAATGAATTCACTTTGGAATACAATTAAGGATTTTTTGGTGAACATTTTATGCCTGAATTTTTTAATATTATAGTCCATGGTGGCTGGCGTGCCTTCAATTGCGTCATTGCTTCGTACCATTCACACTACGATAATTGATTGTGTCTGAATGTGTGTCGCCTGCGTCAAATCGATAACTGTCGGAAGTAAAAGCTGATCAATAAAGACGAAAACTCAATATCGTTATCGCTAATTGGCAGGTCTAACCTGCCAAACACTATTAAAGTACGAGTTAACTACTAATCAGGCACAAGATGTCAAAAATTATTGGCGTGCATCTTCGTTAGAGGTGATTTCTCACTACATGTTAATTGGCAAAAAGTTAGTATCACCTTCGACTCCTCTACATGTGCTACACGTTTTTCTACAAACATTTTCTACAATCAAAGGTTCTACAACATTTCCTCAGAATCACCCAGTATATTAGCTGCTTGACTGTCCGGGAGTCGCCGCGTCCTAGGCACAGGTGCCAAAGTTTCGGCCGCCATTCAGCGACCTTCCTCAGGCCGAAAAGCGGTCTAGCGGAAGGATGCTCTGAGGCCCTGAGGTAGTCCCTCAAGAGTTTCACTCTAAGGAAGGTCGCAGAATGGTGGGGGAAACTTTGGCCCTTGTGCCTAGGACGCGGCTTCTCCTTGATAGCTAAAACTCGGCCGCGGAAGCCTACGCTCTCATTTGCCCAATAAATTACACTTGTAAAGTGTTTCGTTAAACTGCCACGGTTTTATATAAATGTTTTATTATCCAATCCACTAAAAATGTTTTATTTTATTACAAATAATGATTTTATCAAATAAAAAATGGTCATAAGGCTGCCGGTGGCCCTATGTTGAGTGTGCCCATTACACCCCCGACTATGTATTCTTGGCTATCCGGGATCAGCCGCGTTTCGCTCAATTGTACTGCCGTTTCGGCCATCTTGCTTGGCCTTCTTCAGAGCAATCCTCCTGAGCAGTATACACAGTTCAATTGACCGTGACGCGGCTCATCCCGGATAGCCAATAATGTATTGACTCCGGCCGCGGAAGCCTACGAACGCTTATAACGAACCTCTACGGGGAGCGCATGTTTAAATCCACCAGAAGATTCTGCCAACTGAGAATGCAGTATAGCTCTGAAGAAGGCCACAGCAAGATGGCCGAAACGTCAGTACAATTGACCGAGACGCGGTTCATCCCGGATAGCCAAGAATGCATTGACTCCGGCCGCGTAATCCTACGAACCCCCGACTACATTGCTAGCCACATCGCTCGTTAGCCGGCGGAAGTTTAGATGCACCTCGCATCTGAATGTGCTCACCGCCGCATGTCCTGAGATGCACGCGTTGCGTCTCCAGGAGGCTCTGTCCCCGAGCGGAAGCACCTGCGAGAAGCGGTGGGCCTTTGTGTGGTGCGCAGCGTGGCCACAATGGCGGCCGCTTCTGCACCCGAAGCGCGTTTCGCAGCCGTTGCTGCGCGTGTTATGGATCGCGTTGCTAAACCCTACCGTAGTAGCATGTAAGAAAGTTTCATCAGTGGTAACGTTGGGTGTGAGAGACCCATTCAAACGTTTCTTCTGAATTGTTTATAAAAATGAATTTGTATTCTTTCTTAGCAAAGTGTATTTATTCTAGAAGGGAAATAACACAAATTCAACAATAATAACAAAAATAAAAGCGATCTTCGAGCAAAATTAGACAACTTTTTTGAGCTTTCTTGAGAACTTCGGAGAAAATCATTACCCAACATTTTCTTTTTTGAGCTCTACTGCGAACTGCAGCACTGCTGGTAAATGTGTAGTAATAATATTGTTACGATGCTTGCGAATATTTATATTGACTTCGACTTTTCTCCATTAAGTTATATTGTCTTTTCCTAAGATATTAACTAAAGATATTTGTAAAATTTAATAATTATTCAGTTAGGATTAATTAAAATAGTTATTATTTTATTATAATTGTTATTTCCATTTTTAGTATTGTGATAATTACTATTAAATGCATTGCTTTATTAAATATATAATTATATTTAAAGTAATAGTTGAATTGGAGTGTCGTGACGTGTTGTGAAGTATAGTGCAATAGAGAAGTAGAAAGAGAAGTAAAGTGCAAGTGTACTGAAGGGAAATGAAGTGCAGTATAGTGTTCTTAAAAAGTGTATTTATTAATTAAAATCTCTGTGCAGGTCAGTCATAAAATGTAGAGTTAATGCCGTTATTGCTATTATTGTCTTCATTGTTATCATATTATTATTATTATTATTATTATTATTATTATTATTATTGTCTTAAAATATTTTTAAATTACATTGTATTAATATTCCCAACTGTAATATGTTAATTGTTGTGTTCTGACACCAGGTTCTATAAACCTACCTGCAGGAATAATAATTCAATCTATCAATCTAAGACGTAATTGGTATCAATATTCACTGTTTCACTGTTTATCTTCTGCATCACTATCTATAAAACGCCCACTGTGTAAAATAATCGCGTTATGCATCTCCAAGTTCAGTCGATAAATTTAGCTCTTCCCCTTCCCTAATCTTATTTGCTCAGCTCTTGTTTAATATTCTTCATCCATTTCAATCATATGTGTGTTACACACAAGCATTATATAAAGGTATCTCTAACACACTGTTGGGAGCTAACAAACAGACTAATCATTGTAGAAAGGAGTATATGAGGGGTAACGATGGGTCAGCCAGATCCAACAGTTTCCTTACAGCACTAAGTTCTCTATGACTCAACAATGACTGGCAATGAAATATAATACCGATCGAAAGAAAATCGTGAATTTGAAAGGTAGACGAAAATTCAACAAAAGTGCTGCGTTTCCATTTCAATACATGTTAAAATAAATGTTACACTGAGTCTCGTAGACCGAATGTTACGATTGTTAGAGTCAACTCCGCTCACGCCCTGGAATCGGCCAAATGAACCCCGCAGTCAGTTTTCGCTCACCGTACCGTCACAGCCTTTCCCCTTTCACTTTTCGACAGTCTTAGGTGACTCAGGACATCAACTGATGTCACTTCCTATAACTGGGAGGACCGGGAGAAACACTTCAAATAGCCACCTTAATTTAACCTTCTAATCCTCCAACAGACACGTTCATTCTGTTAATTTAATTTATGTGGAATTTGTGGCTTATACACTTCATATGAACTGAAAATATAATATTTAGTATATTCATATGAACTCTATATTTATTTTAAAATATTCAATTGCACTTTTAAATGTGTCAATGTTGAGTAACTTACGGCTAACACACGATTAAAATTAAAATTAAAATTAGATGTATACTACCGTCGCATTGCATCAAGACGAAGAAGAATTAGATTATGATTACACAGCTGAAGTTTATAGCCAGTTGACATATTCCCCCTCAAAATGCATAGGAAAATAGTAATATTAAAGTTAATATTAAGTATTGTAAACTTTCGATTTTGTACATCAACATTTGTATAGGTTATTTTTTCACTCATCATCATCATCATTTCATCTTTCATACCCCCAGGGTTAACAACCCTGGGGTAAAAAATCGGATCTAGCTAAATGCTGATCCCATGATAAAATTAGATGCACTTCCCACCGAGAGAATGTTACTGAGTCCCGGTAAATGCAGGGTGTATGCACATATCCAAGTCCGCCTATAGAAATCTTATATTTTCTAAAACTTCAAACAATATATAACTTTCAATAAACGAAACCTTACGTGAAATTTGTACAATATATAATAAATTGAATTACATAACAATATGTAATTCCGACAATATGAAATCTAAAAGGAATTACTGATTAAGATGAAAGTTTGGGTGAATGCAAGACTTGCAGGAAAGCATGGGGTTATAAAATTCTTAGGAAATATAAGCTGAAATGTATCAAAATAAATTCCAATGATGAAGAAATGGATTGTCTAAATGTGTTACTAATATTCATAAAACTTATAATACTACAAATGGCCTCAACGATAATATTAGTAAATAAATACCTCGTATAGATTTCCACTCAATGAAGCACAAAAAAATAATGCAGAAAAGAAAAGAAGTGGATACACATTCAACATATGTTCAACAGGCTCATATCCTGAAGAGAAACAAAAGATTGCCGCTTCCGTTCTACCCAGTGTTTTTTCCTCGTATTATGTGCACATACGTTCCTGTTTACACGTGCGTGGTCAAACACGAACTGGTACAACTTCAACTCTGTCGGCCTTCATCTCAGTCCACTTAGCGACTGCGTCAAAACAAATCAGTTTTGTACGTTTGTAGAAAGTGTGTGTGAATGCATTTAGTCCTTGTATTCGCTGTAAATTATCATCTAATTGTCATCATCTAATTAATGCACATGAAATCTTTAGTACAATTACCGATAAACAAATGGATACATTATTTTTATATAAGTATAAAATACAAACTTATAAAAATGCATTAAAGCAAGTAACATTTATTTATACAAGTTGTCGGTAATCCTTTGTGTACAACCATATTCCTAATGAATATCATACATACTACAACTTATTTCTGAAACCATGTATTTTTTCTCAAATGGTTATTTTGCTATAGATCTCGTTCCACATGAGGTCATGACGGTGAAAAAGAAACATATATTTGGTTAATTTAGTGAAATGAAATGCAATTTTGGGGATGCAGGTTTCATGTAATAAAATATTACCTCGAAAGCCGGATGAGTGGATGGAGTGTGTGTAAATTGAATAATATTCAGTTATTGAAAAATAAGACATATATTTATTTAGTTCATTGAATTCTAATGCTACAATTTTCGGTAAATTGCGAAAAGTAGAAATTTTGTATTTTTTTCTTGATAATACGGGAACGTTAAAAAAAGGTAAAACATTTTGAGTTTCACGAAAAAAATAAAAAAATAAAAACAACTTCACATGGATAGATAATTTTGAGACAATTAGTGAAGTCATTCTACATCTTTTGCCGCATTTTTCTGCCACATTTCTGATGATTTTACAATTGCTTCCTAATAATTTTAATTTACAGAATCGTATCGTTATTTAGATACAATGGCTTCTAGCTTCGAATACATGAGCTTTCATAGCCATTTGACATGACCCTAATGCTTGGTCAGTTTCCAGAAGAAGCTAGTATACGTGCCTACAGAATATCCCAACAACCTTGCATGTAGCACGCATTCATAAGCGTGACTCACGCACACACCGTGCGACATGAAAAACAGGACATGTGGTTGATCAAGTTACTTAGCATGATATTACCGACAATTTATACCGAAGGAAATGTTTGAAATCAAGATATCATTAACATAATTATAAGAGTAAATTTAATTGATTTAATACTTACTGTAAGTATGAATCATCGGATAATATAGTTTCGTTATAACAGACTTCAACAAATATCATACAGTAGAAGTGAACTTGTCAGGAACGGCAGAATTTCGTTTTCCGCCAAGACGTTGGATGGTATGTACGATCCAATTTTTTTACGCATGTGCTTAATATTTCTTTTACAAATAAATTCTTCTATGAATGTTTTTCCCTTCAACTCGTATCTCATAATATATAAGACAATTTCAAATTTGATTTTCACTACTGAAATATAATATTTGTCACTTAAAATTTCTCATTAAACATAACACTCAAAAATATAGGATTAACGTGTTGATGAATTCGAAACTGCACCGTATCTAGTTCGTATACATTCCTCTATTTGTACGTAGGTGGAAAAGAATTAAGTATGGAACACAATGAAAGGATGTGCTCAATTAAGGCTGCCAGTAGACATTAAAATAATGCGCATTAGTCATTTGTAACTTTCCTACTAAAATGTCCAGCGCGTTAAAAATGTGTAGGTGCTTCATTCCCGAAGAACGAAATAAATCCTCTCCAATTAGCCGGAGAGCTTGTTTGGTAACAAATGCTTAACGAAAGAGCCCCTCTCTTGCCAAGGAGAAATTGCTACCGTACGCTCGGCAGATTTGTACATCAAGCACATTCACTCAACCGTGGAGCGCTATCGATCAAATATCTAATTATTTGTGAACAATAGTCAATTATATAAAAAACTGGAATATTTTTCAAGTTTCTTACTAGGGCGCAGTAAAACCTTAATTCGCAGAAACTATTCTGCTGTTACTACTACACACAGTATCATTCATACATTGTCTTCCAACGTGATTAAATATAACTTTATGTCAAATTTCGAAATTCGATATTTGATGTGTTGAAAATGCTTGAATAAAAAACACACTAGAATAATAGTTTACAATTGTTTGGCTCAGTTTAATTTAATTCAAAAATGATATAGATTTGATTCCATCACATTTAGAATTTCAAAACCAAGACTAAGACAAAATTAGTGAACCTGATTGTTCTTAAATTTATACCACATTATAGTTTTCCGGAATGTTGGTAATATTAATAAGGACTGGTTCGTACGTTTTTGTACTAGATGCCAAGAACTTTTACATACGTTTTTGTACTAGGTGCCTGTACAAGAATCCAATCACGCCATCTCTGTTCTGAAAGCATTAGTGAAATAGCTGTCGAATATAATCATTGTTCACAGGAGAAAAATAGAAAGAAAATGGAGAAGTTTTTTTCTAAGCTAATTTGATAGAAAGACTAAATGAACGAATAGACATTAAAGTTATTTTGGACAAGAAGTCCATAGTGTCAAAATACTCGAAATCTCCTAGCCGGGAAATAATTCTTAACACTATTTCACGATTTTTTTAATTATCGGATATGATCAGACATCACTTAAGACACAAATAAGAATAATTTGTGTAAATTAATTGTGAACACTATTTGAGAAGCTGAAGATATATATTATATGCAATTACTTAAATTTTCGGTCTATGCTCCTTTATCTGTATGAGGTTCCCAGATGTTGCAGGGGATTACACCAGCAACGTCTGAAATCGCTGAGTTGCGCACTTGCAGTTCGAAACAGTTTGCTTTAGTCACGGTTTTTCTCACCGTTTGTGTAGGGGTTGGATTTTTCACATTGCTACGAGAATTCTTATTTCATCATCATTCACTCCTCTTGTTCGCCGTATAAGATACCGTATATGACAACTAGTTGATTAATCCCGTCCTTGACACAACCATTGTGCAATTAACAAGCATACAATGGTCCCTTTAGTCATGTGTATTATACGTTTCATCTTATCCGATTGTCTTTTTAATTGTTTCACATATTTTATAATACTCATAGTATGATTCGTAGTATTGTATTGTATTCGTAGTAGTGCCCTTTATTTCATTGGGTATTAAATAGCAATTTGATATATTGTATAGTAATATGTATTGAACATATTATTGATCCATTTAAATGTATTCCTAACAAACAAGTAAAAAGTATATAAAGCCGTTCGGTTAAAGTAAAATAGTGTTTTCAACACCAGTAGGTCTGTATGGCCCAAGAAAATACGTTATTTCCGATCTCGACCGACTATAGCTGAATACTTTTTGTAATATACTTTTTCATAAAAAAATAAGAACTTATTTGTATAAGTAGTGAGCATCAGCCATCTTGAGCTCTCTAATTGGTTTCTGACTATTCTTAATGGAGGGCGGACTGTTAAGATCATGGGCCGGAAGTTCAGAGTGTTTTTTCGTTTTCCTATTTGGTCGAGTTATGCTTACTGTGAACTGATAAACAAATAATTAATTTAGTTTCTTAAAAGGCCTTCGAAGCGACTTCGTCACGCCAGAACACTGCTCATCCGACTGCGCAGCACAGGCGGGAGGCACAGGGTAGTGCGAGCAGAGGACATATTTTTCATAACGCTGTACTGTTCTAATATCGATATAACGCAACCACAGGATCGAAAAGTCGATATAACGTAACCACCGGTTTTCCTTTGATAATTTAACTGTCCGCCGTCCGTTAAGAACATCCAAACAAATAAAATGAAGATAAATGTGGGGTGTGAGTACACTTTGTTCAAAAAATGCTACTTACTGGGTTATGTGATTGTTTCTTACGAGATACCAATATTATTACGGAATGAATTGGGAGACACACGGCCTATGACCCAAATAATAGACGTATTATTTGGCTTAACGACGCTAGGAACTATAATTTAGTTTCGTGAGTTCGTCCCGCAAAATTCTGCAGTTGGAACTGCGAATTGGCTGATTGATTTTTTGGTTGATTAGTGGTTCAGGGCGCGTCAACTGCTAAGGTTATTGGTCCCGTAAGTGTAGTTTAGTCACGGGAGATGGTGGTGATCTTTCCTCACTGAACGGTGAGAGCCGGCACCGACGTCGGCTGGCGAGTTTTCCCCAACCAGGTTTCTCCCACCAGTGGGGCACCGCCCCAACCGGGACAAGTTCTATGCTCCCGATCGGTCGCCCGGCATGTGAGGTAGTGTAGAGAATGTACGTGTGTGTGAGAGAGAGATAGAGATAGATAGAGAGAGAGAGAGAGAGATAGAGAGAGATAGATAGAGAGAGATAGATAGAGAGAGATAGATAGAGAGAGATAGATAGAGAGAGATAGAGAGAGAGAGATAGAGAGAGATAGATAGAGAGAGATAGATAGAGAGAGATAGATAGAGAGAGATAGATAGAGAGAGATAGATATAGAGAGATAGATAGAGATAGATAGAGAGAGAGAGATAGAGAGAGATAGATAGAGAGAGATAGATAGAGATAGATAGATAGAGAGAGATAGATAGAGAGATAGATAGAGAGAGATAGAGATAGAGAGAGATAGAGATAGAGAGAGATAGAGAGAGAGATATAGAGATAGAGAGAGATAGATAGATAGAGAGAGATAGAGAGATAGAGAGAGATAGAGAGATAGAGAGAGATAGAGAGATAGAGAGAGAGAGATAGAGAGAGATAGAGAGAGATAGAGAGATAGATAGAGAGAGATAGAGAGATAGAAAGATAGAGAGAGAGATAGAGAGATAGAGAGATAGAGAGAGAGATAGAGAGAGAGAGAGGGGTGAGGATAAGATAAGAAAGAGGAAGGAGAGATTTCGCGCGGTCCATGGCCCGTGTGTTAGTGCACTGCACCGGCATTCGCTTGGTATTGGTGGGAGAAACTACGTAAAACTACCGACCAGAGCAGCCGGCCGCTCGAATTCCCCTCCAGTCAGCGGCCAGTGGCGGAAGAAGCAGCAACGTCCGCCGTTGTTTAAGCGGGAGCCAAACGCCCGTCTGCGACGCGTTTTCGCCCAGCGACAGCCGCGTGACGCGGGGGCGTCGCGTCGGTTCACGTCGCCCGCGGAGGCGTTAACGTGTTTGCGCGAAGCGGCCGCACCGCGGCGCCAGGGTCACCCTCACAATGGCCACGCTCTCCGCTTCGAACGGACGGACGGATGGCCGGACGCGTGACTTCGCCTCGGCCTGACTCGCGAGATGAGCGGCTGCCATGACGCTTGTTTTGTCGTGACGCAACGCGCGAGCGTGTTATGCACCTACGAGCTGTTCTATTGTGCGCCGGGATTTGCAGAGGAGCAGGATGAACATCCATCGTTTGCACTTGGGAGGTACAAATAGAGAGGCGGACTGCCGCGTGCGGAACGCATTAGCCTACAAAAGGGCTCGTTCGATGCCGTGGTTCAGCTGCGACGCGGTGATATTAAAGCGATGCGCACATTATTGGAGTGGAAATTGAACGAGCGAAATGTTGTATTTCAGGAATTTATATTTCTATCTCAGCAAAGATTTTTTTTTAACAATTAGTGAACTAGAAATGGAGTTGCTCTATCGCACGCTTCACGCTAGTCGTTTTCAACACAGAAGAGGAAAATTGTTTATTTTGGTACGTTCACATTAATTTAGAGGTAATTTTGGAGTACCTTTTCCTGTATTCACAAAATTTAAATTATGAGTCTGCGATTTCTATGGATGTGATATAAAATAATACTGATTTATAGAGATTTATTGTCTTCCATTTGAGCTAAGAATTTCATGGGAGAAGTACTTCAAAATTCTTCCAGACATATCAATTGTATTCACAGAATTTAATTGCTTGGAAAGCATAGCAAAGCTTATTAATAAACGTTTTTCATTGGGTCAGATTGAATACACGAAGAGAAAGAGAAATTCCGATGACAAGATTCAGTAAATAATGTACGAAATCGAAATGCCAGGGAATCTATCTTCCAGGGAATAAACTTAATCATATTACTCGCATAAATGTTTAAAATAGTTATCACTTACTCTTTTCTACGCGATGGTTCACAAAATTGGGCCAACATTGCTTTCGGTAAGTTCCGTTTACGAATGACAATAGTACAGAGTTCATTAGTACTATTCATCATTCTGAATAAAACGTAACATTTTGCTTGCATTTAAGTGACAAGAAGAGGAAAGAAAAGAGCTTCTAAGAACACGATTGTCTAGAAAATTGGGATGAAAATTGTAGGAACGATAACTTGCGATACTGCGATGCAATTCACAATCGGGATGTTAAGGCTTCTCGTCAACAAATTTGTCTGATAAAGACATCTAACAAGACAATGTCATTGTTAGTCGACGCAGACAGATACTTGACAAGCGCAACACGATTCACCGATTGACGCTAATGGCATAGAGAACACGGCTCTTTACTTCGCATTCTGGTGACTCTTCGTGGCACTAGGGCGTCTTTGTATTGGCGGAGAAGCGCAAGTCGAAACACGACAGTCGCGTTCTGTGACATCCCACCCACCCCTCCCCACCCTGCCCCTGCTGCCTCAAACAGCGCCTGCCGAACGCTCGGGCGCTCACAGAACGTCCTGTAACGATCCCCGAGTTATTCCAAGACAAGGGACAACTATTGGTTTCCGGAACAAGAACAGCAATGCTGTACAGCGACTGCTTCATTCAGACTCATACAAACACACACACATATACATACATATATATATATATATTCCACAAGTCACATAAACACAGTCATAAAACACACCTTCAGACACAAACAAATGCGTGAATGCTCATACTTACACATGCTCAAGCACACTTGCGGAAACTTCACTCTGCGCAAGCTCAAACAAACGCACACAAAGACATGCATATACACAGACACGGTGTATACATTTATCTTTCCACTCATAGCGCTTTTCCTTCCTTGCACCTCCACCCACTCTCTCTCTCTCTCTCTCTCTCTCTCTCTCTCTCTCTCTCTCTCATACACACACACTCACGCTTTGTCATCCAGCACGCTGCTTGCACTCATACACTCACATTTGAAAACATCACGTTATACGCGGGTACCCCTCCTAACGTCCACATCCATCTACACAACCACAACAACACGATCCACACCCAGAACTGTTTGCTACCACACCCAATAACAACCAACCAGCAAGAAATATATTGCTATTCAAGTTTATTTAATATACATTTTCATGTTTTCCTTATTTTTAATAAAACGATTGTTTCATTTTAGTAAACAATAATAAAATTTCATTAACAAAATTTGAGTGGAATACGTACGTAACGAGTCGTAGTTTGAAATGCCAATGACATCTTCTGTGCTTTGTCGTGATGAAGACCACGTTCTGTTAAATTGCTGTGGCATCGAAACATGGAAGGGGTATTGGAGACGAATGGGGTTCTATTACTGCCTACATACAAACGATACTCTTGCATAGTCTATTTTAAGAGGTACGTTTCACTTCATGAGAGAAGTAGGAAAAATTCTAGGAAATGTAATCAGGGCACAGGTGAGTGGTAAGTAGAGAGAAGTTTCCATGGGTTCCCAAGTAAATATATAAATAAACAGTTAAAAAACAATTGTATAAATGATCAAATAATAGGTGTAGTAATTTAAAAAAAATAATTAAAACAATAAAATAAAGATCCTACACTAATGTGTAGAACTATGCAGATAATTTATAAGACAAGTATTGCTAACCTCTGTAATACAAGCTAGGAACAGATATTTTTTATTATTGTTATTATTGTTATTATATTATTATATTGTTATTATTATTATTATTACTACTATTACTATTATTACTATTATTATTAATATTACTTTGGGGAGGATTTTAATGAAATGTTTTTTTTCTTATTCACTTTTGAACAATGTCGTTCAGTATAGAAATTCATTTCATGTTTTGTCGAAACAAAATGACCAATTTTTATAGATTTTTTACATTTTTCGTCGATTAAAACTAATGAGTCATTTTTTATCTTTTTACGTCCATTTGTATTACATTTTTTGCTGATTTTATCGATTTAATTTAATTTGACTTGCTTCTAACAATATTTACGAGGTGCAACAAATTTTCACCACAGAATTCCTGAGTAGTCTACTCGATTTCTTCACTCTCATATTGTAATGTCAGCCATTGTATTATGTAATCTAAGGTCCGTTGAAGTTTATCGGTTTATCGTGTCAGTTCGGCCGATTTCGCTATAAATAAAGACAGATTTTTTTAGTGAATAGTCCAAACCCAAAGTTTGCAAGCTCAGTACACTTGAACAAAAGGACGAAGCCTCGATTACATCAATAACATATTCAACAGCATTAATTGTTCATCTGAAGTGGTTTTGATAAAAAATTTTATCTCATTTTTCTCTGTTTTTAGGACATTTTTAAAGCATTTTAAGAGCATTGATCATTTTTTGGAAATGTTTTAGATCATAACCCGATTCTAATTATTATTATTATTATTATTATTATTATTATTATTATTATTATTAAAAATAAGTACGCTCTATACAAGTAATAAGTAAGCACATAATGGGATTAAAGGGTATGCGTGTTCTTGTGTGTATGCGTGCGGGAATTAAACCTAGAGAGGAGTTTGCCGACCATTTTTTGTCGCGCTGTTTCATTCCAGGTGCTGAAGATGGAAGGCGAAAGACGAGGTAATAGTAAGTTTTGAATGTTCTGCACAGAATCAGATAAGTCAGTTTTTATTTGTCCTAAATGACTAAAATATACCAAGAAAAATAACAATTAACAATATTAAAAGCGCCTGCCATTTACACGCACACTAGGTACAGTAAAAATTACTTCAAACAAAAGTGTTTCTGAAGTAAACACGTCGGCAGTAGACTATTTGACGTTATTTCCCTCAAAGCTCGAATGATGGTTGTCAGAGAAAACCAAACAGTTCATTGGTTATTACGCATCGGAGACAAATATACACCAGAATGGAATACATCACAGAAAACACAATTTTCCTAGAAAAGCAGCGCGCGTCGCCGCACCGCCAGATTTTGAACCGTCGGGATGTCGAATGTCGGAAATTCATAGAAAGAGTCCTATAGAGTCAATCATATGGCGAGGTAAATGTAAGAATATTGTTCACCACTAGCACATCTCACTACGACATCGAAGAGAATGATGTTAACTAGATAGTTCGTCAATTCTTTCTTAGTACACTCTATTATATGAAATCCTGATCAAACGCAGCAAAACTCTGGAACGAACAGGAATTATTGAAGAAATGTACAGAGCTTTCATTGAACATTTCACACCAAAGTGGAGGCGCAAGTTTTTGGTATTGACAGTAACAGCAAAAGGAAAAAAACAAATTAATGTTATTTCGTGTTTCGATGAAGTTACCTCCTTAAACATCTGAGAATGGGTTCTATAGAGTAAACCATATCGCAAATTAAATGTAAGAATATTGTTCACCACTAGCCCATCTCACTACGACATTGAAGAGAATGATGTTAACTAGATAGTTTCTCGATTGTTTCTTAGTACACTTTGTTATTTCAAGTCATGACCATACGCAGCAAAACTGGAATGAAATGAAATTATTGAAGAAATGTACATAGCTTTCATTCAATATTTCACACAAAAGTGGAGGCGCAAGTTTTTGGCATTGACAGTAAAAGCAAAACGAAAACAAAGCAAATTCATGTGTTTTGATGAAATTTCGTCCGCGCCGCCGAATTTCGAGTCGCCGGGATGCCGAATTTCGGAAATTTTGAAAAGGGGCACCATAGAGTAAACCATATCTTAAGAATATTATTCACCACTAGCACTTCACCTTCACACATTGAAGAGAATGATGTTAACTAGATAGTTTCTCGATTGTTTCTTAGTACACTTTGTTATTTTAAGTCATAATCATACGTAGCCAAACTCTGAAATGAATTGGAATTTTTGAAGAAATGTACATAGCTTTCATTTAACATTTCACACAAAAGTGGAGGGGCACGTTTTTGGCATTGACAGCAAAAGCAAAAGGAAAACAAAGTAAATTAATTTGTTTTGATGAAATTACGTCCGCGCCGCCGAATTTCGAGCCGTCGGGATGCCGAGGTGGGCTTGCCGTGAAAGCGAAGGTGGCACAGCGGAGTGCTGTCCCGCGGGGCGCCCGCGTGGAATTAGGAATTCAAACGAGCGACGCGGAGCGCGGAATGGCGTGGCGTTGTGGCCTCGCGGAATGGAAGGTCCGCCAGGGAATCAGATCCACTCCCGCAGAAAGCCCTCCGAAGGGCGAAGGGCGGCGCTGGGTGAGGTCCGTGCGCTAATAAACTCCGTGCACAAGACGAACGGGCGACCAATGAGCCAATAGGCCGCGAGAAGAGATGGAGCGAAAAATTCACCGTGAGTTTTTTTTCAATTTATTATAGTCGCATCAACAACTGTGGTTATTAGCGACTATTTTAAATACAACTTAACAATATTAATGTGATAACTTTACAATATAGCACAGTACTATATATATATATATATATATATATATATATATATATATATATATATTGTAACACCCACGGTCGTCTCGTTAGAGAACGCCCAGTTAGCGGCCCGGTTATAGCTCAGTCGGTGATGGAAGGAATCGTTAAACAGATACAATGGCAGTGCGAAACAAACACTTTGATCACTGGTAAAAATTACTTTTATTCCTGGGCAATCAAATCTAATGCCCCAGGGAAGTTACATTAGCAAATTGAGTAAAAATAAATGAGAAAATTGGGTGAAAAGAAAAGAAGATGAAAGGTTAGAATAAAGCTTAAAACTAGCAAGAATTAATAACTAACATTACAATGGTAAAAACAAAAGTTACAGGTTAATGTGCCATAGCGCGGCACCGCATTACAAGTTTTACACAGGGACGAATGCCCTTGAATAATACTGCCTGGAGAAAGGTCTTTGCGCGCCCGGGGAGGGCGGGCGCGGTCGAGGAGGCGGCTGGGCGTCCTTCAAAAGAATTCAGCGGAGGTCGACGGCCTCCCGTGCCAACAGCTGAGCGGTCGGGTCGTTGACGTCACCAAGGGGTGGTGGCGCGTGGCTGCGGTGGTTGAACTCGGAGCGGCCGGGATTCTCTCGATCTCAGGAGCGTAGCAGTCAACTATACGTACCTCTGCTAGGGGGCGACGGCGTCTGGTAGTATCTGGCAGAACTGGCAGAACTCGGAGTGGCCGGGCGATCTCAGGAGCGTAGTAATTAACCATGTGTCTCTCTGATTCTCATGGTAATTGTCGAACACAACTTCGGAAAGTCAAGAACTCCTTCAGATAAACATTCGACAACTAATTCCCACTTCAGAGCAGTTTTCTCTGCCTACTGCCGTCGGCTCAATGCTCAGGCTCGCAGTAAAATTGTATAAGTACTTCATAGGCGCACTCGCCTGAATAGCTCCCCCCCAGAGAAGTTTCTCTGCCAACTGCCCTCAGCCTAATGCTCTGGCCCCGCCTAATGCTCTGGCCCTTCTGATGCTCTGGCCCTTCTGATAAATTTTACAAGTCTTTCAGAGACACACTGGTCTCTCCCCGACGAAAAGTTACCCCCCCAGAGAAGTTTCTCTCCCGACTGCTCCCCGTCTAATGCTCCACACCTTCTGATATTCTATCAGTCGAAATCGTATCAAGTCAACTTTTGCCCCCACCCGCTTTCTCGTGTGCTCCAGCTCCTTATAATAGTCGCGTCGCTATTGGCCAAAGGTAACGACGCAGTGCACTATTTTCAACCAATCGCGACGGGGAAGCCACGGAAATTTCCGCTCTCTGTGCCAGCTGCGAGTGCACAGTGTTATTCTTATTCCTTCTAGAACATCGGCCATGCCTGCGCAAGGGGGCGCGTTGTCCAGTGACAGAATTATCGTTCTAGAGATTTCGCAGCTGTGCTGGCGCCCGCAGGCCTCTCTCTCCGTTAATCTTTTCACAACTGACCCTTATAACGACTTTCTTAATAGGCCGGGGGCGCAAATGGCTGTCACGATAAGCGGGGTTGCGCGTGTATCGCCATCTGTTTACTCTCCCAGTAGAACTCAGGGTGGCCGAGTTTGTTTTATTTAATTTTCCTGGTATGAGGAAATCGGTATCGCTACAATATATATATATATATATATATATATATATATATATATATATATATGTGTGTGTGTGTGTGTGTGTGTGTGTGTGTGTGTGTGTGAAGACAGACATTAATTGTTATTTTTTGTTACAATATTAGTTTATAGTATCCATACTAGTATACCTTTTAGAATTAGATTTCTTTGAGAATATTGCAATCTTTACAGAATTTTAATATTTGATTTTGGTATTCGTTGGATGATAGTATCAAGTCAGGGTTTTGCTCTCCTTCTAGGTAAGTGTGTCGGCTGTACTGAAACACAGGACATTGAGTGCTGGCAGGTGGGTGGAGGATTTCCAGTTAACAATTGTTGATGACTGAACTTGCAATAACCAGTTCGTATTCTTGTTATTGTTACCTGATCTTTTCTAGAGAATTTTACGTTAGTTTTCAGAGAGTAAAAATGTTTAACTTGTTTGTGTAGAGGGCTATATTTAATGTTTTTTACATGTTGCTCCACTTCTCATCCATTATTTCACGAGTTTTTTTATTTCTCCAATACTCTTATGTGGTGTATACTATTAAAAAAATCAGGGTGTTTGCGAAGTTCCAGTTAAAAAATTAATTATGATAAAGTTCAATAAGTGATTCGTCGTTATTAAGAATGCTGTTGTCGCAATTAGTTCCATGACAGACTGACAAACTATTTTTCAGCTCAGTATCTTTCTCCTCTCTTTAACGATAAATTTGTTCTATGATACAATCTATTAAATTTCAAATACGAACTCAATATTGTTCTCGCATAATAAAATGCGGAAGAAAAGATTCACAGCGTCTCATAAACTGTAATGAATATAATATAAAAAAGGGCCATTTAATCTTACTGCTTTTATACTCTATTGCAAGAGAGCTGAAAGCATGTTCAAGTAGAGATAAAATTGATGAAAGAGGAAAATATAGGGTTTACAAATAAAGGTGGTTATTAACTAAAAATCGAATTAACTTAACAAGAAAAATCACTACAAGTGATGAAGTATGTATAAATTGAAAAGAATAAACACATATTTTCATAGTTTGTTGAAAATAATGTTTAAATTGAGAATAGAATACTACTATAATGGACGTAGATTCATTGGATAGCTACAATTAACTATTGTTAAATAAAATAAGTATTGATTTGCCTATTTTATCAGTGTTGCACATATTTTTTCATACCCAAACGACCGCTGAAATTATATCGCTCAGTTTTAACTGTTATTCAAAATATATCACTCGTAATAACCGATTCTATAATTCTTAATAACTTTAGAAAAGAGTTTCTAAAAAACTAGGGGCGTCACAAGCAGTAGGGCGAAAGCAACTACACCGTTTAGGTGACAGTTCTAGGGATGACACTAGCGGATGCGATTTCTTAATGAATTAGAATAAAGTACATACATAACCAGGAAAAAATGTGCATGCACATTTTGATATCTGACAAGCATAAATTACGTACTTTTAATATATATCGGTAAATATTATTCAACACTCAATTTCAAATTATCTTCGCGGAGGTGAAATGCGTTGCACCATGCAGTTCAACCATATCGATGGCTTCGCATAGGGACGCAACTCTCCCCCCTTTTAGTATGTGACAAAAGACTTTGCTACTATATTTCACCAACGTATTTCAGACACGTTCAACTGAAAGGGGGATTTTAATGTCAAATCGGAATCTAAATAACAATAAAGAAGAGACTTAAGTCAGAAAATGTCTGCTTGGTCATATAAAAGACTTCTCAGGAAAGATTCTTTTCTATTCATTTGCCTGCGTTAAGTCGCACCACGAAGTCGTCTTCAATGGAACATACCTTACAAAGGTGCTTCCCAAGAGAAATATCAAATCAAAAATTAAATTAAACAGCATAGCGAAACATTAACTTTATTAAAAAAAGACTATGACAACTACAAATTTCGAAGTTACTTATGAAACTTTCTTCATAGAAGTTATTAATAATTTAGTTATTAGGAAGTAATTCTATTCACATAATGAAGGCAAACAACTTAAATACCACATCACACTCTTGTTTTCCCTGTTTTTCGATACAATACAAGCAAGACAAAAGCAGTAAAAAGAAAGGCTTCGTTTTGCGTCGCGCAGAGCACGGAAGTCAGATGCAAACAGCGCAGGTGACGTTAGTTGTTTTCCCGGTTGGGCCTTGGGCCGCACGCGAGAGGGGTGGCAGGGGGGGCAGGGGGGGTAGGGGGCGGGCGGGGAAAGTGGGCCATCAGGCCCTGCGCTCCTCTACCATCGCCGTGTTAAACACCTTCCAGACGCATTCGGCATTCCGGAGGGGCACGATGGAGCACAACCTTAGGAATAGTATCGAAATTCGTAACAATTTGGCCACGACGGAAAGTTTTGTAACTCTTTTTCTGAACTCAAATGTATTCAGTGGAAGAGATGTAGGTTGATTGTTGATAAAAAAATTTGATTCGGGAGGAGAAATACTTGTGTTTAGGAGAATTAGTAACGAGGGTAGACAAAGAAACCAGAAGGTAGGAAGGCATGAACTGATTTAACTGCAGCATCTCTGACCGGGAGGTGCGAGTCACGAGGGTGGCAGAATTTTCGACACTAGCCAGGTATCTAGGTCGAGTTCTGTCGCTGTGTGGAGAATTCTATCAGGTGGCTGCTCTGATCGGTGGTTTTCCGTGGTTTCTCCGATCAACACCAGGCGAATGCCGGAGTAGTACCGTACCAAACGGGCTACCGACCGCGCGAACTTTCCTGCCTCTTTCTGGTCCTGTTGTCTCCCCTTACACACGCACTACACAAGCACACATGTCGGGAGGTCGCTCGAGAGTTTAGAGCTCGTCCCGGCTAGGCAGAGAACCAAGTCGAATTCCAGTTGCTGTCTGGAGGAAAATTCTTGCGGCCGGCTGATCTGATCGGAAGTTTTCCGCGGTTTCTCCGATCATCACCAGGCGAATGTCGGAGCAGTATCCTAATAAACAAGCCACGGACCGCTCGCGATCTTTCCTTCCTCCTTCCTGTCCTATTCTCATCTCTTACTTACACACACATACACTTACATTTACATCCACTGCACTACCACACTTGCCGAGAGCTTAGAGCTTGACCCGGCCGGGACGGTGTCTCGGTGGTGGGAGATAGCTGGTTGGGGAAAAACCTGCTAGCCGACGGTAGGTCGGCGCCGCATCTCGCCAATCAGCGAGATTACCTCCACCTCTCGGGCAAAAATATGCACTACAGTTTCAGGACTAATAATCTTAACGTAATCACTAGTAATCAATTAATTAAAAACGTTAGGTGGGCGTGGACGGGACGAACGTGGGGTGGTGTGAGTCGTGATTGGGAAGAAGGTGAGTAAAGTGACCGGGTGTTTGCAGATTGCAAGGGAACCGAACGGATCAAGTAATGGTTGGCGAGGTGGGACAGGATCCGATCATTACTTCCGCCGAGCTGAACAGTCCTCCATAACATAACTGCTCGCGGGCTTAATTACGTCCAACTCATAGATTACGCTGCCTCAATTGATGTTGTTAACATGTCTTCATCATCTCAAAATACTTTTAATCTATTCTTATTTTATATTTTTTAATTTACAACAAAGAGAAATTCGTTGATTAAATGTTGGTTTACATATCAATGTTTCCGAGTTAGATACAGTCAAACCGACACGACGATCTCGCTTCTAGATACATGCATCAAATTCATCAAACTGTTTATACAATATTCTAATGTCAAGAAAATACATATTATGCACTACTCTGCTACTTTCTTTGGCATCTAACAAACGTACGATAAAGGCTAACATGAAGGTCTACCAAATAAAATAAAGTACTTACTTCCACAATCATATTACTTTTCTTTCAATCATATTTGAAGTTAAATACCAAGACGACCTTTTCAAATTCTAACCTATACGCGCAGGTGTACCACAAAGAAGTATCCAGATAGCGGAGCTATCTTGGCAGGATACGGAGCTCTCTACTATACTTCACAACATTTACAAGTACATTTGAAAAAATTGAAAAATGGAACAACAAAGGATATAAATTAAATCCAGCTAAATCCAAACACATTGCATTCTCATTTAAAGTAAAACAGAGCCCATTCATTAGAATAAATAACACAAATGTCCCCGACGCTAAAACTCTGAAATATTTTGAATCATTCTTGTACAACAATTTTACATGGAAAGTTATAATAAAAACCCAAAAAGAAGCTCCACTGAAAGAAATAAAATTGTCGTGTACAACAAAGTTCTACTACACGAACTTTCATAAAGCCTCCATGGTCCTACGGTATAGAAGTATGGGACTTTGCCAGCCAATCAATCGCTGAGATTCTTACAAGATTCGAAGCCAAAACCTTAAGAAGGTTATGCGAAGCACCGTGATTCGTTTCCGACAAAACCTTTTTTAAGCACTTTAACTTCTCATCATCTGCGGAAGTCATCACAAAAAAAATCCAGGAGTATCTGAAGAAATTAATTGAACCTTCAAACGATCTAGTGAAGGGAGACTGGCAGTTAATGTAAGGAGAAAGATGATTGTGTGGGGTGTTGAGTGGGAAGAGATGGTAGGATATCTGTGAGATGAGATGTGAATGAGGTAATGAGGAATGGGTGGGTACCCGGTATGAGGGAGGTGTACGTGTGGGAGAGCTATTAAATGAGTGGTATGTGGGTGGATGGAAGAAAGTGTAGGAGCGGTGTGAAGGGGTGGATGTTGGAATGAGTGGAGGGGTGGGTGTACTGGTGAGTGGGTGGGTGAGCTGATGTGTGGTGAGTGGGTGGGAGGGAGAGTTATTTGATGAGTGGGCAGCGGGTATGAAATAGCTGTGAAGGGAGTGGTTGTGCTCTTAGATGCGTGGTAAGTGGGTGGTTGGAAGAGCTGTTAGATGAGTGGTGAATGGGTGGGTGGGCATCGGGTAGGGACGAGCTGTGAAGGGAGTGGGTGGGTGGACTCCTAAATGCGTGGTGAGTGGGTTGTTGAGAGAGGTAATAGAGAGAATGAATGAGTGGTAAATGGGTAGGTGGGTGGGCAGCGGTTAAGGAAGAGCTGTGAAGGGAGCGAGTGGTCTCTTAGACGCGTGGTGATTGGGTGGGTGGGAGAGCTGTTCGACGAGTGGCGAACGGGTGAGTTGGCAGTGGTTGGTTCGCGAATGCCGTGCAATGTATGGTGTGGCGTGGGCTTGTGAGAGCGCGGGGCGTGGGGGGGGGGGGCAGACCTCGTGACCGCAGGCGCATTAAGCAGCGCTTAGCGCCGACCGAGGCTCCCGAGAGCAAATATTTTTGGAGCGCGCGACCCCGCTCTGCCTCCGGCGCTCCCTCACGACTTCGCCAGCGCTCGCGACGGAAAAACAGAGAAACCGACCCGCGACGAGCAATTGTTTCCAGGCAGCGAGAGCTCGTTAAGCGGCTGAAACGAAGGCCCTTGCGTTTCACGGAATGGAGGCGCGATTTTCCTGCTAATTATTAATAGTGTTTTTGTGTTCGGGAGATCTTCAAATTCAATCCGTGTAAAAATCTCCAACTCAATAAAATGACTATATTAATATTGGCATTTTAATATAAAATATCTTCAATTGGGACTTGAGAATGCTCTACTGTAGTATTTACTTTTTTCAAATGAATACAAATGTCTTTGTTTATGTTCTGTAAAGACTTATTAATTTTCTAAGTTTGTTTCTAGTTCCAATACTCTTATTTGAAAGGGATGAATTCATGGGGTATTTAATGTTATTATATATTCATCATTTTTCTAAAATTGGTCGTGTTACAACTTCTGCACGAGATAAACTCAAAGAATGCATCATTATAAATGAAATGATATGCATGAGGTTTTTGATTTAACTTTATTTTCTGTAGGTATTCCTGTTTGTTTGCTACCTGTGCGTGTTGGAATAATGTGACTAGGATGTACTCATAGTTATGGTCTAGATAGAGTTCTCCAGGTGCCATTTTATTCATAAATATATTTTGTAGAAACATAATACCCTCTATCTAAGCTAATATAAGAATAAAACTTAAGTTGATGATAACATTAAAGAAAAGTTTTTCCTTAAAGGTGGTAAGGGTCATGACATCAACAGCTTCCGCGACCGTAATTAATAACTACTTGTCTGTATGGCAGACACCGCGTCCCAGGCACAGGTGCCAACGTTTCGACCGTCATGCGTTCCATTATCAGGGCACATTTTCAACATATCTTGATAATACGATCCAACTCACACTTTTGTTTTAAAAATGAAGATGGGATTTATTCACACAACATCAAAAAGTCATGGAGTAAAATTAACAAAGGCGGGCGTTTACGAAAAGTGCACACTTTATTTCAGATTATAATTCGTAAAATGAGTGTCAAATAAAGAGATGAGAATACAATATTTTAAAAATTATTGCAAACAAAAAAGTTTAAATAAACAATCAGTCACATCAAAATAACAGGAGTGATATTTTTTAACAGAGCATGGAGAGGTGAAAAAGACACTTCATTTTCCGCTGATAAATTAAAAGAGCTAACCTCCCGGTAATAACGCTTATATGGGTCATTTTAAACCCGCAGAGGTTGTATGAAAAAAGTGTGGAAGAAACGGTATAAAACAAATTTATGCAAATAAAAGTTTCTTACCTGAATTCCACAAATAAAAAATGAAGCAGTATTTATGAAACAAAAACAGTTATTCGTTTGCTCGAACCACACAAATAGAGGTATTTTCCTAGAGCGCCTTACGAGGTGATTAATGACAAATAAGGAAACGTCTATAATGGGTCATTAGGCTACCAAAGAGGAAAATGTGGGATTAACGTTGTTTGCAACGAACAAAGTTTACTCTCTACTGACTGGGAGAATATCATTTGACTGCGATTTTACGGTTTCAGTGCGATATACGTTCACATTCAAAAGTGACCGCTGTCAGCAGTGTCAGTACGCTCTAACCAAAATAAAATAGATTTAAATTTCAGAATCCTTATAAATTACAGAAACCGATGAGAAAGAGAAATTAATTAACATACGCTTCACTTGAACATACCATTAATTGCTTTCATGTCATGTGAATGTAATATAAATTATTTTTTCAAATATCACTTTACATATACCAGATGGTATGTTTTGATTTCTAACCATCCAACTCTTTATTAAAGTATTTACATTTTGAATTAGTTTACAGATGTCAGCGCCATTCTATCGTCGTTGGAAAGTGTAACGTGACTCATAAAAGCCCTTTATTATTTTCCTTTTAGGAGCAACACTCATACTTTAATTTCCCTTTCATTTGGGTTCAGCGAATCTAATGCCATGCTTCTGACGTAATCATATTCCAACAGCCATTTCTAAAGATTAATTCTCTGTTGGCATTAGCCTGCGAAATTGTAGAAAGAACGAAATGTGCACGCTTGCTTGTCGACAGTGATAAATTAAGCGTAACAAGCAAAAAGATGGAAAGGCCTTGTAGCATTCAAGATATTCAGCATCTCAGAGAAGCCATTCCTTCACACTTTTTAATCGTTTTTTCCTACAGGATTGAATACCAAAATGTCGTTTTGGAGATACGGTCCATTAAACGACAAACAAATGAATTATGTCATCTTTTCGGGCGAATGTATCTCGTTCAAAAGTTTCAAGAGACTCTGAACGCTCCAGAAAGCGCCAGTGATAATGATTTCCCGTGTACAAATTAAACGTCTAATTCCTCTATTTGTTTACGCCAATCCACCGAAATTGAGTTATAAGCTTCTTCAGATGATTTTTCTTCTTATTAGAAAATATAATGACCGTTTCTTGAGCATCTATTTTTTCCGCAAATTTTGAAAAGAACAAAATTTTTAATGAAAGAATCGAAGTAATTTCTTTTCGACTATTTAAAGAGATGCTACAAGTATTCACTAATAAGAGTTTATAACTATAAGAAATTATAAAATGGTTTCTACTATTCCGGAGAGGCCTTTCAAATATTTAATCGCTTTCATTAATTTAACCAACTGTAATAATATCCTGCAAGCTTCACGTGAAAAAATATGACATATCAACTTCTAGCGACATGTATTATTATTTCAATGACTAACTGGAACTGTTAACCATAGATGGCCTGTGTGGCGTTCGAGAACGTGAAGTCACACGTTGAAGATTTGAGACCCACTAAAATCATTCGTGCCTTCTCTACGTAGTTTTGGCGTACGATAGTTAGAATTTTCTAACACCACATATTCCACCTGAGCATATTCTCGTCTGTACTAATTAATCCATCAATTTTCTTTCTTTTTTTTTTCGTTGATCGGTCGACTAGGACCACGCAAGCAAGCATCCTGCATATACCGTGGCTCAGTTTTTATTTATTATCGCGGTGGCAGGTGCTTGCAACAATTCTTAGGGGGGACCAGCATTTTTAGCTGGATCCGATTTTTATCCCCCATGGTTGTTAGCCCGGGGGTATGGAAGATGAAAGATGATAGGAATGGATTAGGAGGCGATAGGTGATCGTGGACTTTTGGAACCATCCCAGCATTCGCCTTTATGACCGAGGGAAACCACGAAAACCCCGGTCAGGATGGCCGGCCCGGGAATCGAACCCGGACCTCCCGATTACGAAGTCAGTGCGCTACGCACTGAGCCACTTCGCTCGGTAATCCATCAATTATTATTATTAATCTCTCATGATATCCTGTCGTCTTTCTAATTGTGAAAGGCAGACGCAAACCATCACGACGGCTTTCTGCCGGTGCCTGTTAGCGCAGGGGCTTAAGGCCTTGCGCGCAAATTACGCGTTACATCAGAATAGTGGTTTTGGATCGCGCCTAAAGCATGAATGTCTTCGGTTGTGTTGTGGCATTGTATTTCCAATTTATCCCCCTCCGAACTCAAGTCCTTACTCCAATTCCTATTCCTACCTCGGCAAATTAGCGTGAGAGGATGGAATGTATACGACGAAATGGGCCTACAGGCATACTGGGGAAAGTGCCATCGAATGGTACCTGGCTTCCTTCTATTGAACTGGTCATAGGTCCAACGATCTTTCAAGTCACTTCGATTCAGGAAAAACTAAATATGACACGGACCTTCGAGTTGTATTTGATTGAAAGTTTGGGAGATTGGGAAAGAAACTAATGGATTCAACTGGGAACTACATCCGTACACAACGGAAGGCGTGAGAAACGGAAATTTGGTGTCCAATAAAATGGGACGCATGATTACTTACACCATAGAGGTCAGAATGGTGCAAGCTTTCTCGTTTCTGTTTAGTGTTACTCATCAATGTCGCACCCGGCAGAGTGTGGGTGACCAAAATATTTTAGAACCATAAGAATTGACGATATGAATTACTTAGTGTTTACTGAATTATTTTATCTCGAAAGCACTATTCTGGTTGAAATCATAAATATTTACTGTATTATAGTATTAAAATAGATAAATATAAACAAAGATCAATTTAGTTTCTCGGACTCTATATCTCATATATCTATAACTCATAATTAGAGCATTCAAGTAAACCTAATAATAAAACAGAAATTGAAGGTACAATTAACCATAGGATTTTTTAACATCCATCGCTTTCACTTTTAAAATTGTATTTTTGTCCATTTTAAAAATAAAATATCTTTGTGAGATAACGATTTGTTACAATACAACACACACTACAAACTTCACGAGCAACATAATTCCCCTTGCACATGTACATTTCACGAGTCGTATCCAATTATTCCGCATTATCTTCCGTAAACGTTCTTCATAAATCCGCCGGGGTGTTGGAAAGGGGTCTTGAGCGTCAGATTCACGCGACGCCGAGCGCTTCTCGTCTGTCCGACGCGGGGGTGGGGGCGTGGCGGCTGCCAGAGTCGGGAACGGGTTGATCGCTGGGCATTAGCACGGGCGAAGGCCGGAGGCGGATGGTGCGGGGGCGGGGCGGGGCGGGGCGGGGGCGGGGGCCGGGGCGGGGGCCGGGGGCCGGGGCGGGGGCCGGGGCGGGGGCCGGGGCGGGGGCCGGGGCGGGGGCCGGGGCGGGGGCCGGGGCGGGGGCCGGGGTGGGGGCCGGGGCGGGGGCCGGGGCGGGGACCGGGGCGGGGGCCGGGGCGGGGGCGGGAGAGGGGGCAGGGGCGGGGGCAGGGGTGGGGGTGGGGGCGGGGATGGGGGCGGACGGCGCGCGCTGGGCCAACGCGAGTGCTTTGTCGTTTCGAAACTGGCAGTCAAGGGGCGAACGGAACATTAACAAGATTGTTATTCGACTAGCTGTTGGGAAACGCTCTACACCGAGGCTTCGTGATAGAAAAACACCAATGCGCAGGAATTATTTGTTTCGTGAATACAGAACTCAAATTTTTGGGCGATATCAAAACCAATTTATCTTCTATTATCTTTCTTCTTCCTCCTTCTCTTTCTTCTTCCTCCTTCTCTTTCTTCTTCCTCCTCTTTCTTCTTCCTCCTTCTCTTTCTTCTTCCTCCTTCTCTTTCTTCTTCCTCCTTCTCTTTCTTCTTCCTCCTTCTCTTTCTTCTTCCTCCTTCTCTTTCTTCTTCCTCCTTCTCTTTCTTCTTCCTTCTTCTCTTTCTTCTTCCTCCTTCTCTTTCTTCTTCCTCCTTCTCTTTCTTCTTCCTCCTTCTCTTTCTTCTTCCTCCTTCTCTTTCTTCTTCCTCCTTCTCTTTCTTCTTCCTCCTTCTCTTTCTTCTTCCTCCTTCTCTTTCTTCTTCCTCCTTCTCTTTCTTCTTCCTCCTTCTCTTTCTTCTTCCTCCTTCTCTTTCTTCTTCCTTCTTCTCTTTCTTCTTCCTTCTTCTCTTTCTTCTTCCTTCTTCTCTTTCTTCTTCCTTCTTCTCTTTCTTCTTCCTTCTTCCCTTTCTTCTTCCTTCTTCCCTTTCTTCTTCCTTCTTCCCTTTCTTCTTCCTTCTTCCCTTTCTTCTTCCTTCTTCCCTTTCTTCTTCCTTCTACCATTTCTTCTTCCTTCTACCATTTCTTCTTCCTTCTACCATTTCTTCTTCCTTCTACCCTTTCTTCTTCCTTCTACCCTTTCTTCTTCCTTCTTCTCTTTCTTCTTCCCCTTCTCTGTCTTCTTCCTTCTTCTCTTCTTTCTTTCTTTCTTTCTTTCTTTTTTCTCCTCCTTTTCCTCTTCCTACACCTTCTCATCATTGGTGTTTCAGCTAATATCAACTAGACGAGACAATTGCCTAATAAAAAGTGTTGAGTTGATTGATGAAGAAACATGAAGTCTAAAAGATCTGAATGTCTAAAATTCATAACTCTGCATTATGAGTAGACGTTTGATAAGCGCACACGTCTATAAAGAATATAATGCTTCTATATTCTTTATTACCATACTAAGTTAACACTTCCACGTGTGTCTTCATAAGTTACTGTTTGTCAGAGTGTTGCATGCCGAGTTCGTGCGTTCTACTCCTTGATAGAATTACAGAATTGGAAGTAGTGTGCGCATTAACTTGCGTATCACCGGTAAGGCAATACACGAATCTTAAGTAATGTAAGAAATATTTAGAAATAAATCCACAACACACTTGTAATCCTCTTTACATTAAAATTATTTTCTAAAATGGAAGTGATAACCCATAGCCTATGATACATCCATAACTATATGAAGAAATACGCAAACCTTTGGTGGAAATAAAACATTCTGAGAAAAATGAAATAAACCCAAAATTAAACAAATTGAATTGACAGGTGTGAAGACACATTTTAAAAAATGACTCTTTCCTCATCCTTTATAATGACCACTGCCGTGGTCTAGGGATTTCATAAAGCTTTAGGCTCTTAGCTCTTTCCTATTATTATGGTTCTGCCTTAACCCGATCACAAATGAGCAATAATTGGAATTGCTAGATGGAAACGAATAAACATTAAAATCCAAACGTATTACCATATTTTACATTGGAGGAAAATAGGTAATATTCACATTTAAATATTTATTTTTACTCACATTTTTACTCATATTTTTACATATACTGTTTCTATGAAAGGTGAGTAAGCTGTACTTTCAAAATCTATATAATCGTGTATTATGACCGCATTAATCATGTCAAATGACACGCCTTCAAAGTTCATAAGTCCGAAATAGAAGCGTAATGATTTTTTACCTAAATATGTGTTGCATCATTTGCGTTGGAAATGCATGACCATATTCCCAAAATTTACATAATTATATATTGAGCTGGAAATTGTGTAGGACCTCGGGAGTTTCAAAAATGTGAGTTAATATTAACATTTACGATTGGATCGTGTGCAGTAAATGTTACATGAAAATGTTTTTAAATTGGGTTGAATTAAAGATGAAACAAACTTTCTTAAATGATGGTGCCACGGAAAAGTAAAGAATTGCGAAAAAATCTTATAATTTTTAGAATGTTTTAAGGAGTGATTGATTCGTTATGAAATGTATCTATTCACTTTAATCAAAGAAAAAATATAAAATACTTTTATGATTGGAACGCTAATAATGTGTTAAAATTGTGTTTTAATTGTTCAACGTTACGTACATAGTCGATGTATCTGCAGAGAGATATCAATTTATATTTCTGTAGGTTTGAGTTCCGTATTAATTATTAGTGTTCGTGGGAATGAATTTATACACCCTCTAGGTAAAAATGGCTCAATCTCGACCTTCAAATTAACTCCGTAAGTGCAATCCTCCTTGATCCTGCTTAATAAATGTTCTTGGAACATGTACTAGACAATGGTAGACTTTTTTGACCTAATTTAAGGTAAAAATTATACAATACGAATTGGAAACTCCAGTTTTTACACTTTTTTCAAAAGGTTACGTTTCCTTTTATTATTAATTTTTCTGGGAAGGGGTTCACTTAATTCTATTATAACAATATTTTCCTTTTACCCCCTGTGTGTAGAACGTTGTGAAATGTTTTATATCATTTTGGAATGTTGTTTATGTACTTTTATGAAGACATGCTATCTTCCTTCCACAGTTTTATCTCTGTACATCGTTTGTTATATTATAGCAGATACTGGCACGTGGGGGGGGGGGGCGAAGTTCACAGAATTTACGCCTTCCATGACGCGACCTACTGAGTTGCGCACGAGTATGTCAAAAATATTTCGGACACCATTTCGTTTTTGAATCTTAATTGTCACCGTATTAATTTCATTTGTTTTGAAGCAACGGAAAAGGAAATATGTTTTCCCAAAATTGCAAAAATTTCGTAGTCGTGTTGTACGGTGTAAAACCGTTGTATTCTCAAAACTATTTTACCTATATAGCTAAGTCTTTACAAAATGTTCGTTTTACGCATGGAAATGTTGGTTCACAAAATTTCTTCCAAATATGGTTGTGGGGAGCATTTTACCAAATCTTTCTTGGAATATAACTCCAGAACATTCACATCACGTGTTCAAAATATTCGTTTTAACTAAGAACGGTACGAAATATCAACTAGTGGTGCCAAAGAATGGCACAGACTTTCCCATATTCGTTTTCATCTTCTTTACTGTAGCTATTCGGACGTGCTACATACTTGCCACTACCATCTATCACCGCCCAAACTACAGTTTTTTGAAATTATCTTAATTTTTCGGTTTCCTAATAGTACAACGGAAATATTATTTTAAGAATATTAAAGAACAGTAAAATCTTGTCGTAAACGACAATTTATTTCAAAAAGTTGGAGACGTTTTTAAGAAAATGGCTTTTAAGCGCAACTGTGATTACGAAATTCGGAGCTCTATTTCACAAAATAATATTGAGTTTTTGAAACATTTTCTATGAAGTAATGTCAAGCACTTCCAGTCACAAATGCTATAGTGTTGACAAATTTTTTGAAATGTGAAAATTAAAGGCGTGTAAAGTCTTCCAAAATATTATATTTTTATAATTTTTGAAAAAAATACACCAAAAAGGTAAATACGTCATATTAAACAGAAAATGGTTGAGTTTTCGAGAAACATTTTATGACATTATTTAAAGTTCAAGTACTGAAATATAATAATGTGAACAAAACACCGCTAATGTAAATATTGACGACATGAGAAACAAGTCAAAATATTATATTATTGTAATATCGGAAGAAAAAACTACAATGAATAAAGTAGTATTGCGTTTGTCATGTTATCAGGTATTTAGCACTATCCATACCAAAAGTTTAATGAAAAAATTTGGAGCCATTTTTTAGAAAATATTGTTTTTGTTATTTTTAATGTTGAATATATTGCACGCAATATTGGGCTAAAACCATTAAAAATGTTAAAAAAATGTACATGACCTTCATGAAATAACTTACTTTAGAAAACAAATTTTAATTGAAAAATCTCTATTTTCAATTTTGTAGTAAGACACCGAAAAAACAATATTTTGCAATTTTCGAAAATTCAGAGTTATCCATGAAAATCGGATCTATGTCACCCTGATAAGAGTATTTTATGAGAAATAGAAAGAAAAAAAATTGGAGTCATTTTTGAGAAAATTTTGATTATTGAAAGATTGAAAATTATCTCAAGGGCTTCGTGTAAAGTACCTCCAAAAATTAATGAATGTTTTTCAACATCACAGAGCTTTCACTCGTGCGACATGGACAGGTGTTTATTCGATTTGGAAAAATCCTACGCATGGTTTAGGCGATAGTGTTGTTCACATACACCAGACAGATGGACGGACAGACAGACAAAAAAAAACAACTTTTCGGTATCAGGGGAATCCAAAACGTGTATTTCCGTTGAAATCTCGAAATGTATTTTCCGCAACATTACATATCTTTCTCTATACTACATATATTGCTCCGTATAGACGTATGTATACGGGAACGTAAAAAGCGTGTAAGAGTATTTCTTAAAGAACATATTGTTACCTTTCATTTAAAACCAAAACCGAAAGTATTTAACCAGGAGTTACGATTAGAACGGTGTCCACATTATGTTATAAACTGCCATCTTTAATGACATCTCATGATAAGCCAGACCACAACATTTAGTGGCACTCTGCCCATTTTCACATACTATAGTGACATAATTAATAATCTATGGAGAATTCACATCATTGTTTTGCATACATTGTTGCATACATCCCCGGTTTTGCATACATCCGCGTCTATACTGTCACATGAAATAGATGTTGGAATGTGAGCTGAATGAAGTTCAGAAAAAGAGTTGAAATTATTTATTTTTAAATTCGCTAACAAGTTTCATTTTCACAGAAGTTTAGTCCGCGTTTATCTAGGATAAAATTATAAAGTTTTCAGAATTCACCAACTACAAACACTTTTAACAAAGTTTCCTGAAATATTTATAACGCAGTTATCTTGCTTTGAAATTGCATTTTTCCCCCTAGTTACCACTTCAACCATTCTGTATAAAGCTATTTCGGACAAAAGACAAACGGGCTTATAAAAGCGCTTGACTATGCGGTTTTTCCTTTACGTGCTCGCAGTAATTCCAAACTCGACGAAAGTTTATCTTAAGTACGGATATGCTTTATCTTTTTCAAACAGTATATCAACCGGATATTAGTGTTATCAATAGCTTTTATTACAGCTATTGTAGTATTCCAAGATTATTAGTTAAAAAAATTAACTAGTATATTCGCGGGATTGCGTGATCTTCCTCCTCGTTGACTTCGTGAGTTTATTCTGACGTCATGACATGTCATACCAATCAATTAATTTTGATGCCTAAAAAAACACAAAATGGACATTATTATCAGCATGAGACTGGTATAATTCTCAGCAATTTACTTCAAAATCAACTTTGGAGATCCTAACAAGGTAAGTGTCAAATGGTCTAACACAAGTTTATTTAAGCAGTTAATTAGGCAAGTTTATTTATTTCGTTTTTATTCGAGAAGCACTCTGAAAATATGTTGGTTTGTTATTCAGATGAATCACAAACATTTCAAACTGTACGTAATGTTCCACATTTCTCACATGCCCTCCAATCATGAACGACTTTAAAAGTCAAGCACATCTTGACCTGTATATTGAGATGACAGACTTTACAAGCCTCTCTTGTGTATGGAGAATGCGCGCCATTCCTCCGCTGTTGGCTCGGAGTGCCCAAGTGAGCAGAGGCGGAGCGTCCAGGCGGAGGCGCTGTTGGGCAGTCGTGCGCCGGGCGGAAGGAAACAGGCAGCACAATCCGGACAAGGCGAGTGGAGCAAACAGGGCAGGGACGGCCCCCGCCCCAGACGCTGAGAGGATACTTGTCATCCTTTGTAGGTTGTCGGCCGGGACGCCGCGCCGTCGTGTCAGTGAGTGGAAATGGTAGATGGGCGCGAGGGGTGAGTGGGTGGGGTTTGTGTAGCCGGCGGACTTGATGGCGAGTGGACCGGTCGAGGGGAAACGCGCTGGACGGGGTGGGTGTAGGAGGCGCTCGTTACGAGAGATGGTGGGGCGGAACGGGGTGGGTGTAGGAGGCGCTCGTTACGAGAGATGGTGGGACGGAACGGGGTGTGAGGCGTCGCAGAAAAGGGGGGAAGGACAACACGGTTCGTAACGCAGCCGGTGTGGGCGTTGGGGCAAGCCATCCGAAGGCAGGCGAACTGCAGCGAAATGTGGTGAAGGTGACGGTGAAGGTGACGGCGAAGGTGACGGCGAAGGTGACGGCGAAGGTGACGGCGAAGGTGACGGCGAAGGTGACGGCGAAGGTGACGGGGGTGGTGACAGGGGCGGGGGCGCGGGCGAGGGCGAGGGCGGTGAGGGCGGCGGCGGTGGCGGGGGCGGTGGCGGTGGCGGTGAGGGTGGCGGTGGCGGTGGCGGTAGTGGTGGCGGTGAGGGTGGCGGTGGCGGTAGTGGTGGCGGTGGCGGTAGCGGCGGCGGCGCCGGAGGAAGCGAGAACGGCGCATACGGCGCGTTGCAGCGCGGCGCAGCACGAGAAGGGGGAGGGGGTATCCGCTCGCGCCGGGGCTTAGCGCTGCCAGTGCCGTAATGCTGTGTGCTGTGCGCCGACTGTGCCATAATTAACCTTTTATCTAATCTGCAGCGCAGGCACCGTGGGCATCTAGAGCCCCCGCGCCGATAAACCAAGAGCCATCGCCGCGCCGCCCCTGAGCCTCCCGCCTCGCGCCACGCGCCCGCCCGCCCGCCCGCGCCCGCCAGATTGCTTCTAGCACGCGCACTTGCTCGTCTGTCCGCTCGCTCACAGCTCACCCGTCCACTTACTTGCTCGACGGCTTACTTGCTACCCCCCCTCCCTTCAATCCCTCGCCCGGCCGCTCGCCAGTCCACTTGTTCTCCCGCCCACTTGTTCTCCCGCCCACTTGTTCTCCCGCCCACTTGTTCTCCCGCCCACTTGTTCTCCCGCCCACTTGTTCTCCCGCCCACTTGTTCTCCCGCCCACTTGTTCTCCCGCCCACTTGTTCTCCCGCCCACTTGTTCTCCCGCCCACTTGTTCTCCCGCCCACTTGTTCTCCCGCCCACTTGTTCTCCCGCCCACTTGTTCTCCCGCCCACTTGTTCTCCCGCCCACTTGTTCTCCCGCCCACTTGTTCTCCCGCCCACTTGTTCTCCCGCCCACTTGTTCTCCCGCCCACTTGTTCTCCCGCCCACTTGTTCTCCCGCCCACTTGTTCTCCCGCCCACTTGTTCTCCCGCCCACTTGTTCTCCCGCCCACTTGTTCTCCCGCCCACTTGTTCTCCCGCCCACTTGTTCTCCCGCCCACTTGTTCTCCCGCCCACTTGTTCTCCCGCCCACTTGTTCTCCCGCCCACTTGTTCTCCCGCCCACTTGTTCTCCCGCCCACTTGTTCTCCCGCCCACTTGTTCTCCCGCCCACTTGTTCTCCCGCCCACTTGTTCTCCCGCCCACTTGCTCTCCCGCCCACTTGCTCTCCCGCCCACTTGCTCTCCCGCCCACTTGCTCTCCCGCCCACTTGTTCTCCCGCCCACTTGTTCTCCCGCCCACTTGTTCTCCCGCCCACTTGCTCGCCCGGTCACTAGCTCCTCCGCCCACTCTCTTGCCCGCTCGTCCTCACCTGCCCGCCCGCTGGCTCACCCACTCGCCAGCTCATTTGCCCCTCGCTTGCACAATTGTCTCACGGTGGCTGTCTCCGCATGGAGAAGTAGCTAAGGGCAACTGATGTCACTGCAGTGTCTGACCGGAAGGTCCTATGTTTGAGTCCCGATGGTTGCAGGATATTGACACTAACTACGTAAGTTGGTCGAGTGCAATCGGTGTCTGGAGGAAAGTACAACGGCTGGCTGCTTTGATCGGTAGTTTTCCATAGTTTCCCCGGTCAACACCAAGCGAATTCCGGAGAGGTACAATAACAAACGAGCCACGGACCGGGCGCGATCTTCCTTCCACTTCCTTGTTTTATCCTCACACCTTACGCACGCTTATGATTCTATGAACTACACTACTATACATACTTCTTACTCTAAATATTAGAGAGACCAGTGGGAAAGTTAGATTGTCCCGGCTGGGAAGATGTCCGCTGGAGTGGAGATACCTGGTTGAGGAAAAACCTGCTATCCTATCAGGTATATCGGCCAGGAAATCGCTATACAGCGGTGGAAGATCACCGCCACTTCCCGAGGGAAAAGCACATCATATGCGGGACTAATGACCTTGGCAGTTGACGCACCCGAAATCACTAATTAATGAACCGATATCGCTGGCCCTCTTACCCGCCCACCTGCGTGCCAGCCCACTTCCCTATCGCCTGCCTCCACACCCTTCTACCCTCTCGATCGTCAAAATTGCGTGACCCTCCTCTCAGCCGTCCACTCGTCGCTCGTTCGCCAATTGTCCCCCGACCATTCACCTTCCCCGTCCGCCCACTCTTTCGCTTGCACCTCCCTCCGTGCTCCCTCGCCCGCCACCCGGCGCGCAACTTGGACAGGCGCAGAGGCCGTTCACCTCTTTCGCTCCCGATTCTTCGTATTCTCGCTCCCGATTCTATTCCCCTCACAGCCCTCGGAATTGTTGTTTATTTCAGATCGCTGACCCATTCACGTTTGGGTTTACTCAATCGCTTAAGGCGTATGCCGGGATGGTCCCTAGTTTTGTACTCACAAACGTAAATGCATAGCTTGTCCTCCCCACTTCAAATGTTACTACTCTGTATGTAAATTCAATGGTTAGGTGGAAAAGTAGTCCCTATGGCCTGAGCCTTGCCATTAATAAAGTAATTATTATTATTATTATTATTATTATTATTATTATTATTATTATTATTATTATTATTATTAATTATTATTATTCACGTTTTAGGTTTTTCCCCCTTTTTGAAACCGTTGCACACACTTTCTTCACAACGTCGCTTTCATGTTTCCCTTTCATTGGACCCTATTTTCTTGTGATAATGAAATCCCCCTAGAATAATTTTGTTCTTCCAGTGTTCCAATAATTAAGAACCGTACTCGTCAGATTAATGTGACCCTAAGCATGACCTAATTGTGTGGCCTTCAAATAATTTTGGTCAATTAATATTACTTTTATTATTATTGATATTATTGTTATTATTATTATTATTATTATTATTATTATTATTATTATTGAATATTAATATTATCGAACATATTCAATGAAAATTCATACGAAAATGTACTCCTCTCCTTGCAATGTAGAAAGTTAATATTAAAATACTTTATAAATTTTAAACGATTATAACATTTTGCAAAAAAATATTTGTCCCTTTTATATGACTTACATTTTGCTTAATCCACATACATAACTGAACAGCCAAAAAATAACATCGTTCCTCTTTAATAAGACAGAAGTTTTGTTTGGTTTTCACTATTACAATCTATATATTTTCTAATATTTTGAAGTCTTCTTTTTAAATTTACGACAACCTCAATTAAATGCGTCCATTTTTTCCCATAATTTTAGTTAATAAAACGGCAACGACAACGGCAACGAATGGCGACGTTTTCAAATGGCAACGTCGCCAATTGACTTTTATTTATTCAATTACTTCCATTGGCAACGTTCCTCCTCCCTTTATCCTTCATTATTCATTAGAAACATTATTTTAGACATTCCTGACATCTTTCCGTATCTAGACAGTTTTCATTTTCAACCTCTTTTGTTTCTTCTCGTAGCTCAACCGCAACTGCCGTCTCGTGAGCTTCCCGTCGTGAGCTTCCGTGCCCAGTTCGCTTTCGCAAGCACTTCATTCTCACGGCCCGCTCTCCTTCATCCCCACGCCCTTGGAGTCACATTTTACTTCGGCAAGTGTGCTTCTGTTGTAATTCTTAAAGCTATATTTTTGTTTTTACTTTTTTCTTTTCCGATGTTCGTCTTTTATTTTCACCGCCCTCGCTAAATTTTGAACTCCTGACGTTTTGTCTGCCTTGAAACGCTTGTTCTTTCTTTTTTTACTTTAACGTTTGTGTATTATTAGATATTGTTTTTGTTTAAGTATTTTCGAAAGAAAAAGGCTAATAATAAACAGCCATAATTGTACACATGTTTGTTTATAACATTAAATTACAATATAAATACTGTATACATAAATCTTAAAATAGAATATGGTAACCAACTTCACGTAGTAATAATCACTCTTTATGTCAAATTTTTTTCAATAATTACGTCATAATGTTAATTTCAATGTTTATACACATATAAATATACTATTGAGCCCTCTTAAGAAAAAAATGTTTAAACTAAAATTATATAAACTTGGTTCAATATAAAAGGAAAAATATAAGTTCATAACATCGAGAACAGCTGTTATAATTTCACATAGTAGTAAAAGGAAAAAAAGTAGTTTAAGTTTTCTGTTGCCCGTCTTCATTTTTCCTTCATCCCTGTTCCTCTGTTCTCTCGTACTGCTGGACTCCTGCATCTCATGCCTGTGACCACGCTATTGTGGTCGGAGCTCCCTTCATTTCGACGCGCTGCTTCTCTCATTCATCTCGCTATGCTTGCAAGTACTTCGCAGCTTATTTTAGGTCGTACGATTCAGAAAGTCTTGCTATTCTCTTGCGATTCAGAAAGTCTTTCAGCTGTGTTATTTTTCCCTCATCATGTCAGTTTTTATTCTCGTTTATCGTAGTCCGCATTTATTTAATTTCGGTTTTGCTTTTTTCAACGCAACCTCGTTTATTACATATTCGTATTTTTTCAAAATCTAAATTCCTGCAGAATATTTTTTTCTTTGTGCTATTATTGCCTTATTCAACATCATGAAACATTCTTTCAAATTTTAGGGTCATAAATATTTTAATGTATACGTTCTCGTATACATAGTAGAAAGAAGCCATGTGAACGCCATTCCTTCCTATTTTGTCTGTATTGACCTCTTGGATGAACCACCATAACATCCTTTGTTTCACATTTCATCATATTATTTCATTTAAATCAAACTATAATATTAATCTTACGCATTGCTTTCCGCGTGTCTTGGATTTCTGTTTAACTCATTTTGGTTAGTGTTTTACCCAATATTCTTCTTTATTACTTTTAAATTCAATACTTAACCTTTTGATTCTCGGACCGGCAAAAATCTTGGAGCACGGTCTGTGACCAGCATCAAAAGCAAATGCACACTTTATTGCTTAGGTTTGCCACCCGTTCATTGTGCCTGCATTCGTCGTATTGAATATTAAAACGAAAATAATCGATAAAATGCAATTTCCCAAAACGAGCACTCACAAAATATGAGATAAAGCATTTATTAATGCAATTTATTTTCAGCCTACATTTCCTGCTAACGTAACGTACGTCTGCAATCACTTATCGAGCATCTGGCTTGTACGAATACGTACAAACGACCGACAGAGTGATATTTCACCTTTAAACTACCAGTACCCCCGAGCCAACAGTGGCTGCCTCTCAAGTAACAACTCGGCTAACACTTCTGAGTTTGAATTTCGCGAGTCTCTCCAACGTGCTATTGTTTCGAGCCAGTACATTTAGATACGTCATACGTAATACCACTGTCAAAATAACTAATACAACAGGTTCACTTTTACCAAAATGCTTTCGAAGATCAATTCCATGACATATGCGTTCCGAATATTTCTGCCTCTTAAAAAAGTATTGCGGTGTAAATATTCACCGCAATGTTTTCAAAAACTAAATTAGTATTCCCTTGAAAGGATCTCTCCTTTCCTGGAGAACATAGCACATAATATCATCTCAGACGGAACCTCAGAGCTTACAAAGAGACTTTGGATGTTTTAGAGATCCCCATTGACTTGAATGAGGATTGGAAGTCATGTAAATAGGCTAACGTCGTATTTCAATCTCAACAAATTGAGCCCAAACAAGATCTAATTTATTTCTTCTATTTTATCATGTTACTCTTATAAAAAGGTACGCAATATTTGCAAGTATAGTATATTTGAAACAAAACACTACTGGCAGCATTGAAATAAACTCGAGTTCGCGGATTTATTACATGATTACGACAGAACACTTGTCTCAGCACGCTTTCATCAACGCGTCGTCCTCAAAACACATTAAACATACTTCCCCGCACGACTACCTGTGATCGTATCACCCTATTTATCTTCACTTCTCTGCGACAACTCTAATTTCCCATTCCAGAAGAAGCAGAATCTCAGCGCCTCTGCAGTCCTCTTCTACTCGAACCCCGTCTGCTCGGACCCTCTCTCCCTCTCCCCCTCTTCCCCTCCCTCCATCTCTCCCTCCCTCCCTCCATCTCTCCCTCCCTCCATCTCTCCCTCCCTCCCTCCCTCTCCCTCCCCCTCCCTCTCTCCCCCCTCTCTCTCTCCCTTCTCCACTCGCTCCCTCTCTCTCCCTTTCTCGTTCCCTCCCTATCCCACCCGTTCCCTCCCTCTCTCCCCCTCCTTCTTTCTCCCCTCTTTCTATCTCGCCCTCTCTCTGTCCCCCTCTCCCCCACCCTCCTCCTCTCTCCTCTCTCCATCTCCCTCCCTTCCTCTCTCCCTCTCTCTCCCTTTCCCTCCCTCTCTCTCCCTCTCCTTCCTGCTTTCTCTCCCTCTCTCTCCCTTTCCCTTCCCCCCTGTCTCTCTCTCTCTGTCTCTGCAGACGCGAGCGCAGCGGTGCGGTGCGCTGTGACAAATCGTGCGGCGACATGCCGAAACGCGAGACCGCGCGTGGCGCCAGAAGCGCCTCTGTATCGCCCTGCGGCCGGGGGGCAAACGGTTCATAAATCAGGCTTCTAGCTGCCTACACTGCAGTCATGGGGCGCGACCTGGCTGACACTCCATGTACTACGACATTTATTATTATTAGGTTGCAACCACCTTCCTTAGGAGCTGATTCAGTGCTTGAGGCAGCCTTTGCAATACTTTGCGCAAAATGTGATGTATTCCCAATAACACGATATTTTACACTTACAAATGTTTTGAATGAGCAGGGAGTTGGGACATATTCTTACATACATTTTATGGAATAAATCTCATCCTGCATTTTGCCGCAGTGCATAACTTCATATATTATATGTAAGGTGAAGGTAAGATGTTTGTAACAATTTTCTTTATTTATTAATGTCTCCTGTTGTCAACTTATAACGTTTGTGACATGGTTTAAAAAAATATAATGTAAGAGTTGCGAAGAACAATTGCATATTCGGGAAACGGTTTAAAGTAGTAACGTCGATTATATTTTCCTTTTCGTAACTAAATTAATATTCCAAAATTAACAACTTTAGACACAATCACAAAAGTTATTTGCGTAATAAACAAAGTACTATACACAATCTTCTAGTGATGCACCGAAATCATAAATGGTTTGAGAGCAACAGTAACCTATCTGCGCGTTAGCGATCGCAGTTCGGATATAAAGCAACACATGAAGATGAAACTATGAACAACGAATTTCATACAATTGACGATACATGACGGAAAAAGATAAACTTATGCCGATAAACAGAACAATAAATGAATGGGGAATTGGAACGTCTAAAACCATCCACCACTTCCCGCAACTCACCGCAAATTCTTTTAAGAGAGAGATAAATATGCTAATCTCAGAGAAGAAGATGGGTGCTACGACGAGAATTCCTTCATATTCTCGAGCTGATTTGCATACATTTAAATCCCTTAGAATTTCATTCGGGACCGCTGGTTATCCTCCAGTTCTCAGGCAGACTTTATGCCCCTCCCAGGCTGCCCGAGATACGCCCGTGATTTCTTCAATCACAACTCTCTTGAGGTTTTTTTTATTATTATTAGCCTACAACAACCTATAAAGGACAAAGGCTTCCTGCTTTAGCAGGGTACAGTAGGTTGATACTTGTAAATTCACTTAAGTCATCAGAATCATCAAAGCAGTTTTAAAAAAACAAATAGTAGCTATAAGGAACTATTGTAAAACAAACAATAAGAGAACAAGTATACGAAGAAACAAATTAATAGCTTTAAGAAACTATATAGTAGCTTTAGAAAATATATGAGCAAAACAGATAGTAGTTATAAGAAACACTAGTTGCACTGAGGAATTATCAAGTGCATAAAATTTATTTTGCTCAATTCAGTCTGTTCATTAGTAGCGTTCAGAAAATATATGCGCAAAACAAAATAGTAGTTATAAGAAACCCTAGTCGTTGTTTCCATTTTATTTGCGCTGCTATTAATGACCATGTTTGTAATCCATAAAACAATACAGCTAAGATGCACACGTCCATTAAATAACGTTTTGATATTGAGGTTTATCTTTTTATTTCGTAGTATGAAAGTGAGGCTCCAAAATGTTCTCCATGCTAATTTAATTAATCTTCCAAATTCCTTATCTCCTCTATTTCTAAATAATACTAGCTAGCTCAGGTAAATATATTCTTGGACGTAATATATGTTACTGTCGTTTACCATTATTAGTTTGCGTTCACTGTTACTCATTATTTTAGTTTTGAAAAGTTCATTTGTAAATCAACCACCGTGGATCTTGTTTATACATCGCGTAGTCTTTTAGAACTTCAGGCGATGTAGCAAATAGAGCAATGAACTCCCTTGAGTAGTGTCTCTCAAAGGGCCCTTTATCGATCAATGGGCTGATAAAACTTTAAAGGGGGTCAATAATGAAGAGGTCAAATGAGAGTCGATATCCGAAGTTTCCCCGGCAAAGATCGGTATAATAAAGATCCTATTGATTACAAAATTATCTAAATGTTTTTTCTCGTTTTCTCACACAAAAGTTCAAATACTTAATATTTGTTAATATTTCTAAAACATTTTAGTTATAATACTTCAGAAATAATAAAACTAACCAATAAACCATTTTAAAATAATATGCTACAGGGTTATTAGGCCATATGCTTGTACATAATTCGTGTGACATACCAGAGTCACACGAATGTAATACAATTTAATGGATTGATCTAGAATGTTAAAATCCAAGGACTACGTGTAGCGTATCAACGAACTATATACATTTAGGTTTGCCGTGCTGGATGCTAGATGAAAATTGTATTGTCGAGGTACGGTACGGCCTGATGTCATTAACATGGAATCGATTAGCGTTGAAAATTTTGCTTTAGCGAAATGTAACAAATTCTTATTCTCGCGGAAGTAGCCAAGCAGCTCACATTGTGTGAACATTATGAAATTGTAATTTTGCGATTATATATTAATGATTATATATTAATGTTGTGGGTAAATGTTTGTATGGTTAATCCATAATAACGTAGGCTATGCAGTATTGTTTATTTTAGTTTTAAGTGGGTAAATGTTTGCATGTTTTAATGATGGTTACATTTGTTGTCATTCATGAATTTTGCATTCAAAAATATTTAGACTTCATGTTCGTGGGTTTACACGAGGTTGGTTCCGTAGAAGAAGTGATCAATTATTAAGTTAAAGGAAAAAGTGGTCGCGAATAGAAGTTTCACCCGAAGCCTAGTGAGGGAAAGTCGCGACGCGATAATATTAGAGAAGATGTAGGTATTTTCAGAATAGCGGACTGTATAATTAGCAACAGTTGGTTAGTTAATTGGTAATTAGCAACATGTATAGTTAACACGGACAATATGTTCATAAACCACACCACAGAGCTCAGAACATCCCCTTTTGGAGAAGACGGCGGTATCATACACATCAACCTAAAAGTCATTCCGTAAGCTTACGAACTTTATCAAAGCCATACGGTTGAATAATATTTAATGTCCATAGAATGATGAATTAACAACGAACTCAAGACATGTTATTAGAAAGTTATAATAAATGTTATTTGTTGTTTGAAAAGAAAATGCTGATATTTCATTGAATTACCATCAATTCAGTAGGTAGTAAATTCCACAGACGTTCCAGGAATCGTGATTTCTGTACAGAGTCACACATCCACGTGCAGCAGGTTAAGTGACGTATGTTGTACGTCGAACTCATACAAAATCTTAATAGAAAAACACAGCTAGCCGAATTATGAATTATTAGAGCAATTAAATTACGAGCATAGGTGGGCAAATTAAAAAATCATAAAACGTTTCAAATTGTTACTCAGTTTGGGGAACGCTAAAATAAATTGTTTTAAAGATAATTGATAAATTAGAAAGGTTTAATTACGTTACAAAATGGGTATGCCCAACGCCGGGCAAGTTCATTTGGTTACAATAGATTTGGTTGATATTGCGCACCTCGAATTTCAAACATATTTTAAATGTTTGCTGTAATATACACGACGCCTCAACGACATTTTCTCCAAATTGGCGCCAATTTTCCTTTAATGATTGATTAGTTGATCAACTATTTCGTGTTCCCAGGCGCATCACCTATTATAGCAATAGTGCCGTTAGTGTGGCGCTTTTTTTATCACGGCGGTGGTGATGTTTCGTCTATGGATGATATCCGGCACTGACCTACACGTCAGCGGAATTTTCCCCCATCCAGGTATCTCCCACCAGCAAGGCACCGCTCGAGCCGGATCATGCACTAAGCGTTCGACATTTGTGGTTGTAGTACTGTCCATGTAAGATTAAGTCCGTTAGTTAAGTAGGTAATCTAGTTGATGAAGTTGACTGCCGTGTTAGGCTGGCTGCAACTCTCAGGTTCGATAGCACAAAGTGGAACGACTTGTTCAAATGAAACACACAACGTTTAATTTAGAAGGATACTGAACAGTGGTCAAGATAGTGAAATCTGTGAAGTAGTGCGGTCTAATAGCTGTTCGACAGTCTTACTCTTCGATTATATAGTTCCAAGTAAATTTTTACAATATTCTGAAAGTTTCCAGAAAGTGCTAGAAAGAAAATATGTTACGAATAAATTCCCGGAGGTTTTCGGGAATAACTCATTGATTTATTGATATTAGGGCTGTAAGTTTGGTCGGGAATAATAACTTAATTGTCATGTTGGGTTTATATATTTGAAATTACGAAGCAATATTTCGAGTTAAGAATCTTTAATAACATCTAGATAGGGAAAACTTACAGAGGATAAAATTTAGGAGTGATCAGTCGACCAGTGGTCGGGGATGCCATCTGAGTGGGTCGTGGAGGGCAGAGCTTCTGGCCTCTTGCGCTGAGTTATATAACGCCAGTAAGTAAGGGGTGAAGATAGGGCAAAGAAGAGGAAGGACAGAGCTCGCGCGGTCCATGGTCCGTTTTTTAAGGTACAGCTCCGGCATTCGCCCCATTTTGATCGAAGAAACCACGAAAAACTACGATCAGATCAGCCGGCCGCTTAGAATTCTCCTCCAGACATCTGCTGAATCCGACGTAGCTCTCTAGCTAGCTCCAAAAATCCTGCCCTAGGATCTCCCGGGGAGAGGCATTGCAGTGACAGTTGATGCACACGTAAGCTCCCGCGGCTCGAATCCATAAATTCTTGGCTATCCGAGAGACGCCGCGTCGTTGGCTGGGAGGCCGAGGTTTCGCTTGGCATGTCGCAGGCTTCCTCAGGGCAGTGACGACTGCCCTGAGACCCTACTGCCCCTCGTTAGTGCTGTGAGAAAGCCTGCGACATGTCAGGCGAAACGTCGACCTCTCAGCCAAGGTCGCGGCGTCTCCCGGAGAGCCAAGAATTTAAAGACATCAGTTGAGCCCAGAGCCACCTTAACCGTTTCTTTCTTCAACGTAAGAACTCATCTCGAGGCTTCAATGCGTCTTGGCTGCTTGGCCGTTTTCTTGGACCATGCGCTCAGAGCTCCTACCACGAGCGCCAGCGCGGCTCGGCGCAGGCTGGGGGAGCCTCTAATTGGCGCGGAAATTTTCATGAAACAAATAAGCTGATGTGGCTCTGCGAGCGAGATGAGCCCCCAGCTGCGCCTGAGGTAACTTAATAAAAGTTTTGCGTCCCGTTGTTTCCGCTCGTTTAGTCACGTTAATTAAAACATTGCGAAAATGATAATAGAAAATGCTTTTATCATTTTGGGGTTCTCATATTATCTTAAGTCGTTTCCTGCAGTGTATGTAATTCAGTCGTTCACAACTCTATGCGTAAAGACCAGACGAATGCAGAAGTGAATTTAGCTCTGACTAATTTTCCACTCTATCTGCATGGTGAAGTGTAACCGAAGACAAAAAACTGCTGATGCTATATTGTGATGCCTATGACTACTATCCTCTCCTTCTGATAACTGAAAGTATAGCTAATAATGCAAAGGGGTAATTATATATATATATATATATATATATATATATATATATATATATATATATATATATATATACCTAGACATTAGAATGCAGTTTTCTGCATGAGAAAAAGTTGCCTCGGCGGTAATGCTTCACTAATCACTTCTATCGCCACTATTTTAACTATTCAAAATGGAATGAAATATAATTTTATGTTTTATTATTCAAGTAATATAATTATAATTTTAATAATTATAAGTTATGATTTTAGTAATAACTTTTTATAACAATGCTGAATGCTGAATTGAAATAAAACTTTTGATTTTAGTGTTGTAGCAGTAGTAAGAGGAGGAAGAAGACAATAATTTAATTGATGCGAATTATCAACATCAAATGTAAGGGATCATGGTATTCATTTATAAATTTTACTTCAATTTAATATTAAAATAATTGTAAATATTTTCTGTTATTTATTTGTTCTTGAAGTGTGTTCGTGCTACTTTTGGGAACACCATTTATATGTTCTTTTATTCACTAGCATTTTCACTGTTGTAGGTTGTTTAAAGTTATCACTTGAGTATTGATTTACAATTTTGAATCACGCACAAAGAACAGTTTGAGTGTAGGTAAAATTAAAATAAAGACATTTTTAGAATGGAATATACAAATTTACTCATTGATATGGAATGATATTCAAATGAATTAATCCTTTGAATATTTCGCTCTGTATAAAAATTAATTACGTTCCCATTGTGTTGACAATGAACATTCGAAATAATTCCTAATCTTCAGTACCAACTTTTCAATTGCGAAATTAAATCTTGGTCACTCATGTTTTATCTACAACTATTGATTTTAGGAATGCACAGCACACAAAACGAAATCATTTGAATGCTTTCATTTGTTACGCTCAATAGAATACGATCTGAATGTGTTTTAAAACATAAGTCGTAAAAATGGATTGTTTAAAATTCTGATTCATTACAACGTTTGGATATCAAATGCAAATTCATTTCAATTCTTTTCTTTTGTCAATGTGGGACCCTTTTATATGGCATTGAGTTCCAGGTATTTTCTTCCAATTACACACGCTAGGCACTTATCGATCCGTAATAGAGGGAATGATTTCTAACCGTGTCCGTGATTACAAAATAGGTTTAGGTGATAAATGATTGCTTGATTGTCACGTCAACTGACAGGGTCATTAATCCCATCACACATGACATCTCCTGACACATTGGTCACGTTCAAATAGGCTCTAATCCAGAACAAATGCGTCGCATGTAAAAGGGACAGGACGCATTTTTACTCTCAGGGAGTGGAAAAAAACACCAAAGCAAACGTCAGCGACACACTCAGCGAAATCGGGTTCTCTGCGACGTTTTTTATTCACTCCAGACGTCGCGTACAGGTCTGTTGTTCCTTGCTTAGTGTAGTGTATATTATCTCCCGGAAGGTAGTAGTGATTTCTGCTCGCTAGGACATCCAGTGCCAACTTTCACGTCGGGTTGAACGGGATTTCCCTCTCCAGCTATCTCCCCTAGAGGGGCGTTTACTGACCAAGAAGAGCTCAAAATTCCCAACACGTGTCATAGAGTAATATATGTAAGTGTATGTAGTATGTAATTATATGTAATTGCCTGTTAAGGCGTCAGAAGGACAAGGAAGACGAAGGAAAGACTGCACTTGTTTCATGCCCCGTGTGTTAAGGTACTATTCCGGCATTCATCTGGTATTAATAGAAGAAACCTCGGAAAACTTTCGATTAGTGCAGCTGGTCTTTAGAATTCTCTCTTCTTCAGCGTAGATAGTGTCGAAATTCCGCTATCACCGGGATTCGAACCTTAGGTCCTCCGGGTCAGAGTCGCTGCGGAGACAGCGGTAACACAAGCACTGAACTAAACTCAACCGGAAGGTGATAAATTAATAGAATATCATAAAAAGATTTAATTAACAAGTACAAAACTCCAGTATTAAGATGAGACTCGATTCCACGACCCTTCGCATCGAGACTGTTATAACACGCCTCCGACTAATGCGCTGTCCGTTAAGTTTACTGTCAATTGTACATTTTAATGTTAATATTTGCGATTTAACGCAAGAGGAACAGGCAAATTTTAACTCACATGAAAACTGACAAATTGGTCACGTTCAAGCAAGCTCTAGCCCAGAACAAATGTGTGGCACGTGAAAGGGACGGGACGAACATTTACTCTCCGGGAGTGGAAAAAAACACCAAAGCAAACGTCGGCGACACGCCGTCAGCGAAATCGGGTTTTCTGCGAAAAGACGTTTTTTATCCTCTCCAGACGTCGCGTAGAGGTCTGTCTTCCTCTTTGTTTTGTCTTTTCTACTTAAGGGTTTATTGCATTTCGCATTTATTGCTTCTTCCAACGCACGTAGGTCTCCGCGTGATTTTCTTCCGTTACGTATTACAACCGTATTTTTTTCTGAGAACTGAAAGTACACAAAGCATCAGCATACAATTTTTTATCGTTATAGCATTAATGAACTTTATGAACAATTATCTAAATTAATGAATGAAACTACAAAAAATATTCAGCAAAGATACTTCACACGAAAAATTCTTAATAATGCGAACACATTTGACCACGTAAAAAGGTAAAAGTATTTATAAATAAAATAATTTAATGTGAGTCATGAGAATTATTCACGTGTGGAATAAACAATTAATATTCTTCATCCACTGGAGAAATCTTAGACAATGAGAAAAATTACGTTAGATGAGGGAAGATATGGAGGTGTATTGTAAATTTCCATGACCCGTATAGGAAACGGGCTGCGAAATAAACGGTTACATTATCACACGCGCGTTCTTTCTCTTAAAAAGGGACTATGACGTAAAGTGAAGGGCTAATGAGATGGTGACGGTACTTTCCAGTAACCGCTGCCGGTAATTCTTGTAGCAACGATGAAGGAAGACATCTTAATGTGATTGTGTCGGGTCGCGTCCGCGTCAAATTTCGGTTGATTATTTTAAACGCAAGTAATGTTTGTAACTGTTGTTTATGCTCAAAACTATACGTGCTTTGAATATATTAAATTAACGTACATGGTAAAGATATCCGTCTGATTTATTTATATAAGAATTAATTTCTTAAATGTAAATTTAACGGAATTTAACGTAACTGGATATTCTGGACCTCGATATTTTAAATCCATTAATTTACGAGTAGTACGTTATAATGAGAAGATTATATCTATTTCGCGATTTCCATTTTTGATTCGTTCTTAAATATTGGAGGAAAAGTATATTTCTTTCTTTCACTACACCAAAATTTAGAATGTGAAAATGTAGAGGGTTTTTGTGGAAAGTGTAAACGGAAATTTCTGACGTATTATTTCCAGTCGTATGCTAATTTATTGCTTATTTGCTTTTGGGTAGTTTGTTTGTTATGAACTTGTTATGTAAATAAATCACGAAGAGTTGGAAGCAACTAGTGATTCAATGTTAAACGTCCATCACCTGTATGTCTCCCTAAACAAACTGAGAAGCTTTAGTAGCAAATTAGCATTAATATGATGATAATTTATGATTATTAATGATGATAATTGACAGGGCTCCGACAAACATTGCTGAAGGAATGACAGGTGACTAATGCAGTGAGATACGGCATGGGATGCGCTGAATTAACAAAGCAGGACTTTGATAATGTTTAATTTAAATGTGTTTATTGTTGCTCGATTAATGTTATATATAACATCCAGATTCAAAACAAATGTTACGTACTGATGATGGGTGAAAATATTTCCACTAATTTGTTAAATATGTGAAGAGAGATGTAAATTAAACTAAGAGAAGAGGGGGTTGTAGCGATGTATAATTTGAGGATGGCATCAAAAAGGTTTCCGATACCTTCTTGACGATCTGCTAAAAATAAGCCTAGCCCAGTCACGGCAGAGCGAGGTAGGGCGAACACGGGTGGGGTGGGACGAGGCGGCACGAGGCGGGAGGACGTGGAACAACGCGGGACGACATGGGGCGAGGCTGGACGAGGTGGGACGAAGCGGGGCGAGATGGGGGAGGGAAGACGAGGCGGGAAGAGATGTGGCGAGGGGGCGGGACAAAGTGAGAGAGGTAAGTCGAGGCAGGGAAAAGATGTGGCGATACGGGGCGAGATGGGGGCGATATGTGGGAGGAAAGACGAGGCGGCAAGAGATGAGGCGAGGCGGGGCGAGGCGAGGGCGGAACGTGATGGGGGAGGAAAACGAGGTGGGAAGAGATGGAGAGAGGGGACGAGATGGGGGAGGAAAGACAAGGCGGGAAGGGATGGGGCGAGGCAAGATGAAGAGGAACGAGGCGGGACGAAGCTGCTCGAGGCAGCAGAGGAGGAGCCTGAGGAGGTGGATCGAGGGACACGGCGTGACGAGGCGGGTCGAAGCGGCACGAGGCGGAGCGAGTGGAGACCAGGCGCGGCCGTGGAGGGCGGGGTGAGGCGGGGAGGTGCGGTGTGAGGCTGGGCGGGGCGGGGAGGGGCGAGGAGGAGGAAGGGAGGGCCGGTGTGAGGCGGAGTGGAGTGGGTTGGGACGGAGAAGAGCAGTAAAGAGTAGCAGAGTGACGATGGGGGGGGGGAGGCAGGACGGACGCGTGCAAGGGAGTGTGGGGAGGAGAGGGCATGCAAGATGCATCGCTGGCGGCGGAGCGGAGCGGCGCTGCGCGGCGGCAGCTGCTCCAGGAACGCGCGCGGGCCGCAGGTTGGCGGCCGTGGGAGGCAACGAAAACAAACCACGCGCGCGCCGGCGCGCCGTCGGCCTCGCCGCCGACCTGCCTGCCTGCCTGCCTCTCCAGAACCTTCTGCGAGGCGGAAAACCGGTGGCCCAGTTACTACGTTTTGCAGCGTTTTTGCCTTCCTCTGCTATAGCTCTAAATGCCTGTTCGGAATTAATATAGAGCTGATTATTTAATGACTTTTTTGAGGAAAATATGAAATAAATGATAATTTAGATATATTTAATATGAAATTGGCGGTGGTTTATAAACTTACTATTTCATTTTCACAATGAGAATTTTATCAAGGTAGAGGCTTTAATTTGTTTAAATATTGGGTAAACTGTAGAGTTATCCTGATTGTATTAGTACAATATTTCATTTTTAGGTATTTCTGTTTATAAATATAAAATTGTATAAAACGTGTTTGCCTATTAACAGTGATTGATTTTCCAGATGAATGGGTTCTCCCAAGCGTCCCTGATGAATTATTTTGCAAAGAATGTTTATATTCGTATTTCCCACATTTCAACTAGATAATTATGTTGTTTCAAGACTCAGATTGCTTTTTGAAATTCGGAATATATTTCCCAAAAAATAAGTAGTATTGCTAAAATATCACGTACTTTCTTGCTATTAGTAGGTAATACTATTTATATCAAATTTTCTCTTCGAATTAACACATCTCAGTCATCATTTTTTGTACATTACCTTTGAAGATCTCTTTTTGATGAACATATTTCAGTAAGAAAACAAATGTTATCTTCATAATTGTAGTTGTAAAAAGAAGAAGAAAAGTAAGTAGTAAAAAGAAGAAGAAAGAAAAACATTTTGAATTTTTTGCAACTTTCGAAAAATCAAGGTTTTTAATTAACATCAGACCTTTGCCATTCTCTGAAAGGTTCTTCAGACAACAAAATTAAAATTGATGGCGCAATTTTTTTTTAATTTTGAAATTCTTAGGGGTTTTATGCAAAGTACATCCCAAATTTTTTAAAAAATGGGTTTTAAATTTAAGGGGCCACAACATCAGACTGATCGAATGGGGATTATCAATTTTGGAGAAATTCGGTTGAACGGTTTGACCGCTAGACAGATGGACAGACAGATGTTTTGCCGTCAATCGATTTTTCGGTATCAATGGCCCATAAAACACGGATTCTGGCTACATCACGTGTTAGAAGGATTTTTCTACCAATTTAGCAACTGGATTTAGCCACTTTTTCGTTAATACATAGAGGGGAAAAACTTGTGGGGCAAACAGGATGCACGCAAATGGAGGATTTCCTGAAAAACATTAAGAAAATTGTGCAGGCCAAATTTTTTTACGTTGTATTCACATAAAATGCGTTGGCAATTATGCATTAGACAGATTCACGGATGTTTGGTGTTAACGCGATAACCGAGCCTCCGAGCCTCGTCCTCAACTCATTAAGTACTGGCAAAGTATCACTTTTCGCATAAAAGTGCGTCGAAAGTGCACACTGTGCTCGCGATGCGAGTGTGTCTGTTTCAGAATCGACAGCGTGCATGAACGAATGGGATCATAAATTTCATTTCCACCATTGAATATTATACATTTCCAATTTAATGTTACAATTTAGAACAATAATTACCTTAGTCATATGAGGAAATATAATTAAAGAATACAGTGCTGTTAATGCAGGCATGTACCTTGTGAATGACATCGAAATTAGTAAAATGTTGCTAAGCAAATGACACGCGTATTAGTATACATCAAGAAAGGAAAATTCTATGTCTAAAACGGCACAAATGCGCTAACCAGAAAAAATTATAGGAAGGGTGAGCAATACAATGTAAGGGGAAAAGGGTTACAAATAATTTATGGATAAATTGACCTAAAATCAATGAGAACAAATTCTTAGAATCTCATTCCCCTTCCTAACAATTGTCTTCTGCTTTCAACGATTAGTTGTGTCTATATTTATCCCTACTTCCGTGTACTGACGCCTCGTCACCTCGCTAACAGTCGAATGATAGCTGCCAATCACAACCAGAGCGCGCAACATATCACGCCATCCTAGTCAAGCAAAGCTTCAACGCCGTCAGTCATCTGTTCTCGTCGAAAAGCGCGAGCTGCGGTTGTGATTTATGAATTGCCGGTTCCTAAGAAACTTGTTGGAAACATTTATTCTTGGCTGACGCGTCTCAGATAAAAGTAGCGTCGACTGTTGGCCTAGCTCTGTCTGTATTGGGATACTTGCATTGAGTCGCAAATTTAATTACTATGAGATCTAGAACTAAAATAACATAACTTGTTTCATGCATTATATTCATCCTTCCTGCACTTACTAATATGCATATTGTTGATAGAAGGATGAAATAAATAATGGAGTTTGAATATTATTGAATAATTATTATACTACTGTGGCCAGATGAGGAAATATATAATTATTATGAAATAAAGTCTTACATATTAATAATAATAATAATAATAATAATAATAATAATAATAATAATAATAATATATTATTCCCTCATTGACTGGGTGGTGAAATGAATAATATTGTCAAAACTTATGTTTGCTGTGAATACTAATAACAAAAGTTTATCCTATCTCTAGTTTAAACTGATTTTAGAGACTGGCCACCACATCTCGTGTTTCAATCCCTAATTTTACAGAATAAATACTTCTGTGAATAATTAATGTAAAATTTTAATTTATATGCTCATAGTTACTGACATTTCAGGGCACGATGACGTTTTGTTACATGAACATGAATTTAATTTTAGATGCTCTTCTATATTCAATAGTGGAACTAAAGAGGTTCTTTACCACCATCCTTTTTGTAACATGACCACTAAACACAAGAGTCACAAACAAGTTATGTGGGCGACAAGTTACATAAACCACTCCTTCGCACCCAGACCTGGGTTTGGCTGTCAAGCCTGACCACGTGAACGAGTAGGCGATTCTGAAGAGATGACGAAGAGACTACAAGAGATTTTGACGAGAAATAATCACAGCTGTCTTTAGTTTCTTGTAACAGAGTTAAAGAAACGGCGTACTTCATAAATACAGATCAACGAGAAGTAAAGTTATGAAGAAACAATGTAGAAATGGAAACAACAGCTCTTGAAATTACTTCTACACTGATTGCATTAAAGAAAATGTGCAAACCTCTACTGGAGAGTTCGTACGAGAGTTTAGAATTCTCTTCCAACCGGCGCTCGAATCGACACAATTAATTGTCGCGTTCCGAACCATCGAATCTTTTCCCACCATTCAATTACGAAGCAATCTCGAGAAACTCTCAAGTTTATACTGTGAAGTGTTATGGAAGTTCTTTTTTGCCGCTAAGTCTACTCTGTTCCTCAATTTAAAAAATTCAAATGCGAGTATATTTCGCTTTTTAACTTCTTTTGTATGATTATCGTATTAGATAGATGCAGTTCGTTGTAAAATGTTAGTCATCATGATACTGCTTCATTAAAATGTACAAGTGTTTGACCAATCACAGAAAAGTTTACAATTGACACGTAATCAATCATTTGACATCGCTCCATTAATAATGTTTCGCTGTATTCTGCACATTTCTGTGCACAGACAGCACATGAGGAAATGACGGTAAATCAAACTTATACTCTCCTGTCTCCAGAACTTAGAAGACAATCAAAATACTGAAGCCTCCTTTGGGAACTATGAATTATTAATCTGATAAAAAAGAACAGATACATTTCGTTAATAGACTGAATCCTAACTTAACTCGTACACGTCTCATTTATAGTCTGATTGTGCTTTTGCTTTATCAGTCGCCTGGACACCTAGGGGGCTGTGTCCGCTAGGAGGCGTTGATTGAGTACTATATTTCAGCTGCCATTTAACATTAATGTTAAATGTAAAAGCTTATTTATAATACATGTTATTAGTCGTAGAAAATATCCTATATAAAAATCGAAGTAATGGATATTAATACACATTCTTCAAGTTTAAGATGCGCGTTCGTCATTCATATCGTAAAATCACTTTACATTCATGTATTAATACCCATCTTTACATCGTTTCATAATATGTACAATTTTTTGTTTACCTGAACTCTTTACAGTTATACACAGCACAACAATATTTTTCAGTAAGGTAAACTCGTTATGTATGTTCTATCTAAAGCAGCACCCTGCCAGGCAGATATTCGTTTTCTGCTTTTGGTGAGGCGATCTGACTATTGGAATCGGACTACGAATAAAATTGTATTTGAACGTTTCATCGGGTAAACTTACTTCAATATACGCTACTTCATTCAGATGAAATGATAATATTTAAATAAAGAAGTAAAACACGTGAGTGACAAATATGTAAGTATACACCAGAACAACTCTATTTATTTGAAGTGTTTAAAGACGCGATCTTCTTAAATTTAGGGTCGCATGTTCAATATCTTAAATTATGTTACTCAGATCCATTTTCGCCTTAGTACACAAATATTAGAATTCAACAGCACATTTATATTAATTTTCATATCATAAAAATCTGGGTGATTGGAAAGTTCATTAGAATGTGAGTTATGTAGTGAATAAAACTCTCTTTTCTCTAGTAATTTCAACACTTTGTATACCTTTGAATTTTATAACAACTGACCCGGCATTTAAGATATTTCCCTACACAGGACATTTTTTATTATTCACTATTCAGATGTAGGAAATAGTTTTTTTTTTATCTCGGTGAATAAGCTGAGAAGAACACTTGTTGACAATTACATAAGAAAACTTTTGGATTAATCTCATAATTCTCTTACAATTATATTTAATCGGAAAAGAGAAATTCCTTTTGTATTTACTCTAACATGACAGGTAAAGGATTATTCACGATGTAATATGAATGATTTGAGATAAGTGAGCTACCTAGATATTCACGATAGATGATTAGTTCAAAGTATCACGGGGTGGCAAGTATGTTTCTCTCCTAGAAAACATATGTTTCGTGAGTTATCAATTTATTCACAGGATTAATATGTAATGTAAAAAGTTTATTGACGGATAACCAGCACTTTCAGCACTTGTGCTAAAAATTGAACTTTTAACACGCTATGCATGTCCTTAAAGAACAGTATTTACTACTGGCCATCTAAAAATAGTTTAGTACGGCTACGGAGTCCCTTTAAAAAATTCAGGGGCAAGCAAGGCGCCTTTTGCGTAGAAGTAGGAAATATGATGTATCATATTTTTTAACAATCGGCGGTAGGCCTGAGCCCGTTCACGGGCTGTCGCGTCAAGTACATACACATATATTTTTTAACAAACAGCTTTAAATCTCATTGTAACGGCAACCGTTATCTTTCAATTAAGTAATCGGCAGCTGTGTTCAAATGCATTTTCTCAATGAAAGAGCCAGTAAAATGTCTAAAATCTCGGCAATCTTTGTTTCGCTGATAGGTGGACAAAGTGAAAGAAAAAAGAGAGGAAAATTCAGAGTGAAATAGAGAGAATTATATTAGACAAAGAGAAAACAGATATGTGAGAGGGTGAGAGTGAGAGAGTGAAAAAGAGTGAGAGAGAGTGACAGAGTGAGAGTGAGAGGGATTGACAGTGAGAATGAGAGAGATTGACAGAGGGAGAGAGATTGACAGAGTGAGAGGGAGAGAGATTGACAGAGTGAGAGGGAGAGAGATTGACAGAGTGAGAGGGAGAGAGATTGACAGAGTGAGAGGGAGAGAGATTGACAGAGTGAGAGGGAGAGAGATTGACAGAGTGAGAGGGAGAGAGATTGACAGAGTGAGAGGGAGAGAGATTGACAGAGTGAGAGGGAGAGAGATTGACAGAGTGAGAGGGAGAGAGATTGACAGAGTGAGAGGGAGAGAGATTGACAGAGTGAGCGGGAGAGAGATTGACAGAGTGAGAGGGAGAGAGATTGACAGAGTGAGAGGGAGAGAGATTGACAGAGTGAGAGGGAGAGAGATTGACAGAGTGAGAGGGAGAGAGATTGACAGAGTGAGAGGGAGAGAGATTGACAGAGTGAGAGGGAGAGAGATTGACAGAGTGAGAGGGAGAGAGATTGACAGAGTGAGAGGGAGAGAGATTGACAGAGTGAGAGGGAGAGAGATTGACAGAGTGAGAGGGAGAGAGATTGACAGAGTGAGAGGGAGAGAGATTGACAGAGTGAGAGGGAGAGAGATTGACAGAGTGAGAGGGAGAGAGATTGACAGAGTGAGAGGGAGAGAGATTGACAGAGTGAGAGAGAGGATGAAATACAAGAAGAATAAAAGAAGTACAGTGACACCCCAAAAATATAGATGAAAATGGGTTGAAAGCACGTAATTTATAAGTTACGTCTTCGGGTTAACTTTACAAAAAAAACTTATATCCCGTTCATCGCTTGCATAGAAGGCTCCGAGGAGCGACGAGGCCGTACAAGAAGTTCATGGTGGTGTGGTAGACGAAAGTTGCGACAAGTGTTCGGCTCTTCAAAGGAGATTAAGGAAGTCGGAGGCGAGTTATTCGGGCGAGGCGTCGTTTGATTAAATCTGTCTCCGCTAGGCTTCTCTTGCGCCTCGGTTGCCATCTGCTGGCACTCCCGAGAATTTCACCGACTCTTGCATTTATTTCTCTGGCCGTGTCCTTTTCCGGATTTTCCGAGAACACTTGGCGAGACGGGTTCTTTCGTTCCCTTTAACAGTTCTTAATTTCACGGCATTGCCTCTTAATCGCAAACATTCCCGCTGTATTATTTGTTCATCAGTTTATCTTTTTTTTTAAATTACGTCAATGTTATCTCACAGTCCATGTGCATATCTGCAAATTCTATTTTTTCCAGAGTATTTTCCTCTAGGCACTTCTTGATTTGAGAGTGTACGCCATTTTTCCCTGTCCCATGCGATTGCACGTTTATTAATTAGATCTGCTATTGACTTTGTAACAGCTTGCAGGCAATGTATTAAAACAACAGTGTGGTATCACACATGCTCTTTGTATGAAATAGGCAGAACCGGTGTTTAGTTTCCTTTTACTGGCTTGGGTGGTTCGACACTAGGTAGATAGCTATGTCGAATTCATCTGCTGTCTGGTGGAGAATTCTAGCGGCTGTCTGTTCTGATCGGTAGTTTTCCGTGCTTTTTTTAAATTGAATTGAATTTGCCTTATTTTACGTGGCGAGACTCGGGCCATGAGGCCTGCTCTTCCGTCCGACCACGCAAATTTCGCTAAGCTACTTTCATTAACTAGCAGAGAAATAAGGTATTTCTTGGGCGAGAAACAGGCTATTTGAATTTAGGTCAGAGGCGTCATTTAGGCTTGAAGATCTTTTACATGCAAGTAAATCTGCTAACATGGGACAGCCGGATTTACTTCCCCTCCGAAGGAAGGCGTACGAAGGATTTTGTCGCCCAAAAAACCCACGGCTTCGATCGGGTTTGAACCCGCGAGCTTGGGTATAACAGTCCGGTACGCTAACCGTCACACCATCGCCGCCGCCTTTATTCGATCAACTTCAAGGGAATTCCGTATCAGTACCTTACCAAACGAGCCACGGACTATGCGCGACATTTCCTTCTTCTTTCTTGGGCTCTCTTTGCCCCTTACACGTAATGCTACACTACCACGCATGCCGGGAGACTAGTCGGGGTGTTAGAACTTGTCGCGGCTGGGGCGGTGCTCCGCTGGTAGAAGATACGTCGTTGGGAAAGCCCGCTAGCCGCCTTGTTGGTCAGCACCGAATCTCCCATCCAGCGCGGAAGATCACCACCAACTCCAGAAGAAACATTCACTACACTTATGGGACTAATGTTCTTAGTTATTGACGCGCCCAAAACACTAATCGACCGATCTTATTTTTAGCATTCTCTTTGTAACAGTCTGTATCTCTACAGAGAGGATCGTAACCTTCAAACCAGCCAGGACATTTAAAAAAAAGGAAACAGAACATTTCGCTAACGTAAGTTCATGACCTTTTTGTCTATTTTGCTCTGCCACTTTTTCACTACCGCTCTGAACCTTTTTTTTTTTACCTTCATTTCGCTGACCTTCCACCCGTTCGCGCATCTAGGCACTTGCCATGCGCGCGCGGGCGAGCGGGCCATGTTGCTTTAATTTGCGTGGGCGTTACGAGCGCCCGTGAATGGCGCCGGCCGCCTGCAAAAGTAAATACCGCGAGGTCCACCCTCCCCCTCTTTCCAAGCAACGGAGTGGCCTGGAAATCTCGCGATGAAAGCGCCGGGTAGGAGCGCTCCGCGGCGCTCTACGTGTGAACGTTCATTAAGCCGAGTGCGCTAAGATACTTCTCGGACAACGGGGACTCTGTACGATGCGCTTGAGAAAAAAAAAATCCTTCAAGTGTACTGCTGCATTTGGCAGGTGTAATGCTCCATTAAATGGGCAGTTCTGTGCTATATTATTTTTACAATAATTACGTGAAGTCTGTAACAATGGTCATGTTATATTTTCTCAATGGTAAGAAGGTGACAACATTAAGGAAACGACAATAATTATAAATTGGTGGCTTTTTCAACGACCTGTCAACACTATCAATCAATGGCACTTTTCAGTACCATGTAAACTGAAAACTAGGTAGAGAAAGAATGTTCGGCATTTAATAAATTAAGTGAAACTGTAGTAATAGGTGTTTGAAAAACTATGATTAATTGATATAAGAAATATGTAGGGAAATAATAAATACAAAGGAATCATCTTGAATTCCAACAGTTGCAGACGAGTTAGGATTTTCTCAAGTGGAAATTATTGTAAGTTGAGTGCTTTTCTATAATGCTGTGACAAATTCATAGGGCAATAATCGGTGACCTTATTACGTTCAAGGGCACAATTTTTTTAGGAAGTTTTTGTAACAAAGGAAAAACGATCTGATCCGTCTGGATTTTTTCTCGTCGCCTTCCTGAAATTACGGTATTGAAGGTAGAAATTTCTTCTTCCAATATAATTTGTACTTCACAAACCGTACTTTAATTTATGACAGGTACATTCTAATGAAAATAATATATAGTGGTTTTTGTGTTATTGTGAAAGAGGTAGGCAATATTTAGAAAAATTAAAGACAAGATTTTCTCAAAAACAAGTCAATTTTCTTAACGTTTTGTATGCAGAGTGTTAGATGCACTGGCGAACATGACAAACTTAATTTTGATATCTTCTTTTGTTTTTTCAAAAATTACACAAATGGAATGAGATCACAAATTTCACAAGTCCTCAATATATACATTATTCACTTTTATATTTTATTGCACTTTTAAGTAGAAGGGCTTCAAATCATTTCATATGATGTTTCCCGAAAACTGAAAAGTGCGCTGTTAGCGCAAATTGTGCAGATACAAAAATGCTCAATGAAATTTTCTCAGTCACGGCTCCCTATTTTTCAATGGAAATTTGCAAATAAAAAAGTTTCAACATTTCTCTGATATATTTAAAGTAATACACTATTTCAATTTAAATATTACGGCAGGGAAAATTGAGAATATGTGAAAAAATAAATTTTAAGCTCTGATAGGTAGCGACAGGGAAGAGAACGGGAAAACGGTAAAGCTAGTGTAGGACTAACTAGTACGAGAAAGTCTGTAATAGGATCACTAGTTGGTGTTTTGTAACTTAAAAAATAGTTTGTTACACATGAGAGACATCTATTGTGCGACAATATTTGAGAATTAAACTAATCAATATATACGCGTTCATAAATATTTTCTGGATACGAAAAAACAAATTGCTAAATGTACACTTTCAACTACGAAATGGAACCAATACGTATTTCCTTTGTAGAGAGAAAGCAACGTTTAATTGTAACTTGTTTTACTACACGTGCACTGTGAAGTAAAGTGGCCTGTAAAAATATTTAATATGTAGTAAAGTAGCTTCTGAAGAATAAATCTCCTTTAAAACAATGAAAAAATGAACTATTTGATTCCATTTAAAAGTATGATAGAAAACATTGAAGAAACTTGTTTCATAATGCGAGTATTGATAGAAAATATTCTACTAATTCATTTCTTTTTTCATGTCACTGTTGAGAATTTAAGTTATACATTTCGAAGTTCAGTTGTTCCCTGAATAAACCAACTTGTGACAGTATATTTTGGTGTTGATTCACGCACTATCACTTTTTCATACGATTTAATGAAACATTTAGAAAAAATTGGAAATGTTCAACGGTAAGCAAATACAGGCGGAGATAGAAATCAAAATATTATGTAGAGTACTTACGTGTTAATTCCTTAAAAGCGTATATTTTTAAAAGAGTTATTGACCATTTGATTATTTTGTGTCAAAAAAAAGTTTCCCAGGAATATTTCATTTGTTTCGATGTCGCTGTACATTGCGAAAGTGATCTCAGTTTTGGTCTAGCAGTTGTACTTTCTGAGAAATTGCCTGTGTTGTGATAACCTGTAAGTCCTTTTTCCAACATGTTTGTTTATTGTTACAGTACATTGCACACCTGTTATTGCTATTTACCTTAGAATATGTAACGTATGTATATCAATAGAGAATGTTTGCAAATATAACACCGGAGAAAAGCAGAGTAACGAGTTTTCATTTATAGTTTTATTGGAGGTGCTATAATATTGTACCACCCACTTTTCTGCTCAAGAATTATTATATTAATGAAGAACAAGCTGATAAAACGTATCGTGAAAGAAAATATGGTTTCGTATATGAACAAAGGGCTTGTGTTTCTTTAAATATGTTTTAGGCCTTTCTGATACATTTAAAATGCCATTCGTGATTGGAAGAACTGACGGGTAAAAACTAATTACATTATCAGATATTAAAATATCAGAATACTCCAAAATGGAATTAATATCATAACAAAAATTCTGACCATCGGTGTTGTAGGTAATTGGATTGGTTTATTTCTTATTAACAGTACGGAATTTTCCCATTTATTTAAATGGCATTGCAAAATGATGAGTAGACAAAGAAAATAGTTAAAGTTTTCGAATAATCAGTCTAAATTAATATTTTTTTGATTCCTTGTTGAGTTTCCTTTGCAGGCAAACTTAAGCAACAGATGGCGTGTTGTTCTGCTCAAAGAATTTACGTAGTGGAAGCTGCTATTGAGCTCGCGCGCCAGCTGGTGGCAAGCAGAATATTTCTCTCCCAACTTTGAATGATGCATGGATATTGCGCTGTTATTCAAACCGCTCGTTTTCAGCGAGTGTGTGAAGCATCGACGCAATAATGTGGCACATATCGGCCAAAGGAGAGCGTCACAGTGTCTTATATCAAAGAAATGTCGACGAAGAGCCGGATATAAAAGAAATGGATTTTCTTGGATCTTACTCTTTTGTTTACGACCGCAGTTTAAGATGCTTCTTCTTCCGCTCTCTGTAGGTTTTTAAAGGGCACTGGGTGGGTGAATTTAGACAACAACTTGTCACGTACTCATGAGTTTGAAAAAATAACTGTGTACTAAAAGGAGAAGAAGCGGAAGAAACAAAGAACTGAAGAGATTGTATAATATTGATTTTTTCTTCGAATATTTGTTATCTTTTACTGAACATGGCACCCTCTTCGGAGAAATTCTCTCTACGGAGAAACAAATTATTAGCTTCATATTCGCGGAATACGATACTTCCAAAGTTTATACATATAATAACGCTCCCTTTTCCCGTGCCCAATTATTGACCTCTTTTCCTTGTACAGCACAACAGTTTTACATATACAGCTAACTAGCTATTCACATGGTGCTCCCCCGTATGAATACGTGGCCTCAATCTCTCCGGGCCTCATGCCCCCCCCCCATTTGACCCGGATTACCCGGCAACGAATTGTATTTGTACAATTTACACACTTACGAACTGTACTTAACAATATATTGTACAAATAACACATCATCATTCAACACGTGTCAACATCATAACACGTATCAACATTCAACAATATTTTTTCTCGACTTACCAAAAATATTTAAGGAAAATTTGGAAACACCGGTCATACACACATACAAATGAGTATATACATACATACATGATGTCACACCCATTATGACTTCCGCCATAACTTCTACACGGTTCAAAATATCGAAATGCAGTTTTGCTGAATAATGCGGAATTATGAGGCAAGTAGCATACCGCAGAGAAATTGAATATAATAATTTTAGTTTTGGAAAAATTTAATCATCTTTTGTTTTTTAAATAAAACTATATATTTTTCTCATCAGCTATGGATAGACAATGAAAAGAGGAATAAAATGTATCATATGTTAGTATTTTGATAGTAGTTTGGGTATAAAATTAGACTTTCTGATATGAGATTTTGAATTAAACGGACAATATTTCAAGTAGCAACCTTTGCAACTCTAGCCCTTGGAGAAAGTGGCCTTCGCGGCGTCAATAATGTTGCGCGGAGAGGGGAGGCTGAGGGGGGGGGAAGTGATGAGATAAGAGGCATAACTACAGCAATCCATGGTCTTGACCCTGAGGTCAGCTAAGAAACACCAATTTTAACTATCAGAATGAGAGATTTTTCCATTCATTCATCTGTATTTAACTTGTGTTCTACTGAAATTCCAAAAATCGATCATTTCAAAGAACGATATAAAAATTGTTTGCGTAAGGAAAATGATAAAAATAAATATCAGTTTCAAACTTTACACGAATACGAGTACAACCATTTGCGGTGGTAAATTTCATTTTTAATTAAGACTAGCAAATTACCCGCCGTTTCCCAGACTTTATTCATATCCAAACGTTGTGAAAGACGACGAAGATCAATATTATGTAAACTGCAGTGTTTAAGATTATTATTTTTAATAAAATGGTTCAAGTTTATATAAAATACTACAATTTTCTGGCGGAATTTATTAGGAATCATCTTTTACGTATCAGTCCTACCACCGTGGTGGAAACACGCAGTGAGCTTACAGTACAGCAGCTTAGCCCGTTTTTAATTTTTTTAATTTTTGGGCTAGTTAGAGGTGCGCGAGGTCATCTTGAATTCATGCTCTATGTCTGAGCACCTTTAATTCTTTCAGGATGGGAAAGCAACTTAAGAAAATTTTGCTTATTAGACAATATCAAAAATAGCAGCTTGGTTTTTAGATTGCATGTACTATAGATCAGTCGGGAGCTTTAACGGTCATCCAAGCAATGTCAGGAAGTCACGCACGTGGTATTAGGTATACTGATTCTGCATTGGATAACAAGCCTCGAGAAATCCACGTCAGTGAACGGTTAATAATAGTTGCACTCAGTGAACAAAAAGAACGAATATGTGATAGCAGTTCATTGAAATGATAGTAAGCATACCTACTTATTGGATCTTGCTGAGCATGATAGCATGATATTCAAAGTTTACTTTTTGAATAAGATACTAACGAATAGTACCTTTCTTAGTCAAGAGGAGATGAAGCTCTTTCTTTATTGTTTCAGACCCGTATGTTACTGGTTTCTGAAAAAATCGGAATATGATTTCTTAATGAGACACAAAACAAATTTACTTCTGAAGTTCTGAATATTTAAAAGTTACTTAAAATTTAATTCATTTTAACATTTGAAATACTTAATTCTTATTGAAATGTTTCTCATATCCGTCGATTAGAAATGATATGATGCTTAGTTAAAAAAATATATAATGGTAACGGGTAATTTTTATTAGTAAATAATAAAACAAAGTATTTTTATATGGTTTGCATTAAACGACAAATGTGTATCTTCCAAATATCATGTTAGGCATAAAATAATTTGCAAACTTGTATTTACTTTTTCATCTGGTGATTAAATTCATTTTTTCACCTACTCTTAGAAACGTTAATGGAGATAATTCAATAGTTCATGTACATAAATGGATTATTTACGCAATGCTAGGAGAAAATAAGTTGAGATTTTTGTGAAGCAAAGAATAATTTTCTATTTCTAACAGAAATACATTTGAAGGAATTATCTCTTAGTACTAGACCTCATCGACTTTATTCTGAGACATAAGTAGTTAAAAATTTCAAATCTATATTCCTACTCACAATGTCAAGAAAAAAGGAAGAAATTTTTCGGAAGTACAGCGTACACCAGCCCCATAAAACTCGCTTAAATTGTAATCGATAAGGCGATTACGTTCGAAGTATTATCTCAGTTTTGCCGAAAATGTGGCAAAAGACTATCTAAATCCGCGGCCATTATATGTTATCTGCCACATTGATAAGGGAACTAGTGGTGCTAAATAGCACGTACTTTCTCGCCCATATTTTCATGCAAAATGACGCGAAAAGTAATCAAATTTTCGACCTGACCTTGGTACATGACCTTATTTAAAAATCTATCTTAAAGGAACATATTAAATTTAGAGAACAAATCTATGTCATTAATATTTTAGTTGTAGGAAGACGCCGAAAAAATTTAGAACTTTTGCAATTTTCAAAAAATTACCGTTTTTACCGAACATCTTATCTGCAACATTCTCTTAAACGTCCTTTACTATATCCGACAACAAAATGTAATAATATTAGATGGAGCCCCTTTTTTTAAATATGGAAAATTACCCAGAGGACGCATGTAAAATACCCCCAAAATTAAAATATAGGTTTCTAATTCAAAAGGCAATGACATCGGCCAGATCAATTGTGGAATATAAATTTTGGATAGGTTTCTAATTCAAAAGGCAATGACATCGGCCAGATCAATTGTGGAATATAAATTTTGGATAGGTTTCTAATTCAAAAGGCAATGACATCGGCCAGATCAATTGTGGAATATAAATTTTGGAGAAAATCGGCCAAACGGTTTAGCCGCTAGAGTTGTTCATAGACGGACCGACAGACGGACAGGCATTTTCTCGTCAATCGATTCTTCGCTATCAAGATCCCACAAAATATGTATTGTGGTTGCACCACTTGATAGAGGATTCTTTCTAATTTTGGCAAATGGATTTATCTACTTTCTCATTATGAGGGCCCGGCAATAAGGGTTTTTCTGCCAAAAAATCACGTTTTTTTCGCACTGCATTACATAACTTTATCTCTACTCTGTAGAGAGAAAGTAAAATTATCGCACGGTTATCTAAAGTAGTAATGTATTCCTCAATTCGCTAAAAATAGAAAAATGTTTTATTCTCAGTTCAAAAGTAGAAATTCTCTGCTTCTTGAAAGGAAACTCTGGCACGAAACTATTTTGGTCAAAGCATACGTTGCAAGTTAGCAGCGAAGACATGAGCTCAACACAAAACTTCACACACACATTTTCCGAAGTTTATTCTCATGGAATTCTTTACTACGAACCTGAAAGCTTATTGTGACCTTTTCAATATTTCTTCAAACCAATTTCTTCTTACATGTTACTTGTTGGATTCATGTTGCCAATATTGGGCTCACATTTTCTAGACGTCACATCGGAGTAACTTACTCAACGCACACAGAATATAAAGTATTCTATATTTTTCATTTGCGCACCAGTTTTCTAAGATGTCGCTCCTTATTTATCATTTACGTATCCAACGGACATAACCCACTTACAGTATTGTAAGTGTTAATCTACCTAATTAATAAATAATAAACTACATTATTAAGAACATTAATAGATTAGATGTTGATTACTTTGATAGTATTAGCAACATACTTATTTACTTCAAAACATAACTTGTGCGAAAATCTTTAAAATGTGGATTAGAATTTCTCGAAAATTATTCAACGCGAACTTGCAAAGTGAGCTCCACATTTTCAATTAACAAAAAACTACAATATCTCGAATAATATTGAAGAACAAATAGTAGTATATTTCTTAATAATTGATGTTCTTCAATCAATAAATAGATAATATTATTATATAGTGCACAAGAACAGTGAAATTGCATTCACATCACAAAAGTTCTCATTGTGCAAGAGAATGGATTTATCCGGAAGGTAATAATTTCGCGGCTGAAGATAAAAGTGATTTACTTCCTATCTTGTTCTGCGATCTATTTTTGTATTTTTTACTATTAAAATATATTCTTCGCACAATATACGTCATTTAATGTGAATTTAATGGTGATTTTTGAGATGTGTCGCTTTCCTTCTTCATCGACATCGTATATACAGAGGTAATACTACGCGTTTGTCGTGTATTGAAGTTTGAGCGGACCGAATACAAGAAACAAAAAACAAGAAAAATGAATATTACTTGTTATTAAACATTAAGAAAATACCAACAGTTCTTGATGATATTAGAAACTACAATTTTTTTGGTTTGACAATGTTTTAAGTAAGATATCGTTGTCTTATTGTTTAATTTGCCGTCGTGCCCTCTTAGGGATCGTGAAAATAAATTCAACCAGTTTCTATTATCCTTCCTATCTCTTACGACGACTTCTTATAATTATTTCGTATTACAATATTTGCCGTGTGCAAGATAAACTCACTGAGTTAACTTTTTTAATGTAATTTGAATTATTTTCATGTTTATGGGACTTTTTTTCTACAGTTTGTCTAGTGGAATTGCTTAGATCCTGGAGTATACTGATTACTTCAAGGTAAACTCACCGAGTCTACTTTGGGTGTAATTTGAGTTATTTACACAGCTAGGTCACTTTTTTCTACGATTTGACCAATGAAATCGCTGAAGTGCTTGAGTCGCTGTTTTTAATGAAGTCGTAGAACAGTGAAATAAACATCTTTCGACCGGATTTTCTGTAAGCAATATTAAATATTAAAGTGCGTGAAAAAGAAAACAAATCCTATTACTTACCCAGCAAAATATATAGAGAAGACAAATGTAACTTGTAATTGTAATGTAAATGTAATAAGTTGTTAAACTTCAACAAATGTAACAACTTCAGCTTGATTTATTTGATTATGTTGAACTCTCCTTACAGCAGATCAATAGGTCAATTACGTTAATCTAATGGCCCTAATGAAAGTAAAATAACCAGCAAAACATTTAAAAATGAAATATTTTATTATAACAATTCTAATTGCACTTGTGTCAGTCTCCCATAGAATGTACAACAAGGTAACGAAAACCAGAAATCATTGATTTATCACGAAACAAGTCTTTTGGATAGCCGAATTTGCTTAAGCTGAGTAGATGCCTCGTGTCTAAGAACAAAAAGAAATAAAAAAAGGAGAAAAAAGAAAAAGAGAAACAAACAAAAAGAAAAAAGAGAAACAAACAAAAAGAAAAAAAGAGAAACAAACAAAAAGAGAAAAGAGTAACAAACAAAAAGAAAAAAGAGAAAAAAAGGAAAGGGAGAAAAGAGAAGCAAACAAAAAGAAAAGAGAAAGAACAAAAAAGAAAACAACAAAAAAAAATTTAAAAAAAACAAAATAAAAAAAAACTTTTCGACTTCCTCACTTTCAAAAAGTACACTGACAATACGACGCAATCAATTCAATTCAAAGCTGCCTTATTTTACGCGTGGAGACTCAGTGCATCAGGCCTGCTCTTCTAATCACGCAAATGCCGACGTACAATCGTGCGCCGCATGGTGTCGTGGCGGCGGCCGTCGCACTCACCTAAACGCCGGCGGGTGCGCGGAAGGCGGCGGGCGTGGGCTGCCGGGCGCCGACGGAGCGGAGAGCGAGCGCGCGGACGCCGGCGCCGACGGGCGACCGACGCGCAGTCATCAGCGGCGACGGCTGCTCAGCCTCCTCGGCCTCCTCGGCCGGTCGCTCCGGGCAGCACGCGAGGGGAACGCGCTCTCGCAGGGCCCGCACACGTCGTGAAGCGCCGTCCTCCGGTCACAACGCCATCGTTGGCTGGCGACGAGAACGAAATCTCGCGGGAAAATGCGGTGGCGTTGTCGATGTGGTCACTCAAAGTTTAGGAATGGCCGTGAGAAAATCATTTCTCCTAAAACTTTGTGGCAGAAGATGATATAATCCAGGAGCAAGTTTTCAAACTTCGTTTTATCCACTAACTGTACCTCATGAAACGTAAAAACGATTCAAACAGAATGTTCGTAAGATGAGAAATATCTTCGAATTTCCTTAGCACCGTTTAAAAGTTTGCAAATACACCACCAGACCAACGATCTTCTTTTCTCTTCATCTCAAACCGAACACGCAACGAACACAAACATCAGCAATATTTCCTCCCCTAGTTATTTCCACAAGAAAAAAATACGTCGCACCAATCCACATCTTCCCCCCCAAACTGTTATTACATGACGCATCAGTACAATCCCCCTGAGGGGACCTTGAAGAACTGTCCGCTTATCGCAAAACTTCGCTCAAAGTTCAACACCGTCGCCCGACAACGTTCTGATCCGAGCGCAGAAATGCGACTGGCGGGGCGCTCCGCCGCGCGCGTGGCTTTTGCGGAAGGGCAGCGCTCCGCGAACGATTCGCCCGCAGCTGCGTACGCTCGGCGCGCCGTCGGCGGATGACGCGGTGGCGGTGGCGGCAGCAGAGGACGCACCGCGGACGAGGTGCGCGCGGCGAGTGTCGGAGGTGGCGGAGGCGGCGGTGGCGGTGGCGGGCGACGCGAGCGCGCACGCGCCCGCCGACCGCCCACGCCGCCAGCCCGCCGCGCCGGCGCCCCGCGCCCGCGGCGGACTGCCCGCGTCCCGACCCCGCGACTTCCGGACACGTGGATCGATTTGATTCAATCAGAACGTCTTCTTCAGCTCGCCTAGGGTGATCTAGCTTCTGGACAAGTTATTATGCGCCTCACCCATCGAAAACATTGCTATCGAATGTTGCTATCGAATCATTACCTTGATAAAAGTTTCGACCGCTGAGACCTCCGGACATTTGGATCGATTTGATTCAATCGGAACGTCTTCTTCAGCTCGCCTCGGGTGATCTAGCTTCTGGACAAGTTATTATGCGCCTCATCCATTAAATGAGATTTGCTATTATTATCTTGATAAAAGTTTCGACCGCTGCGACTTCTTCCGGACTCTTGGATCGATTTGATTCAATAATTGCTATCAAATCATTACCTTGATACAAATTTCGACCGCTGAGACCTCCGGACACTTGGATCGATTTTGTTCAATCAGAACGTCTTCTTCATCTCCCTCAGAGTGATCTAGCTTCTGGGCAAGTTCCTATGAGATACTCATACCTACTTTGTTTTGCTGTCTCGGTTTTGGAAATCTATCTGATTAGAGTTTTGACCTCTGCGAAGTCCGGACACGTGGATCGATTTGATTCAATCAGAACGTCTTCTTCAGATCGCCTAGGGTGATCTAGCTTCTCATGCGCCTCATAAATGCGCCTCATTCGATAGCAAATCATTCAATATGATTTTCTATCGAATTGTTATCTTGACAAAAGTTTCGACCGCTGCGACATCTTCCGTACACGTGGATCGATTTGGTTCAATCGGAGCGTCTTGTTCTGCTCGCCTAGGGTGATCTAGCTTCTGGGCAAGGTCTTATGCGCTGCTCATACCGAGTTCTGTATAAGTTCTCGTGCGCTTCACCCACCGAATAAGTTGTTCTATAAAACTATTAGCCTGCAATCTGATTAAAGTGGAGATCAGTGAGCCTTCCAGACACGTGGATCAATTTGATTCAATGAAAAACTTTTGTTCCACACGCCCGGGTGATCAAGGTTGTGGATTAGTTATTATGTGCCTCGCCCACCGAGACGATTTTGCTATAAAATCCTTAGAAGTCGCTGAGACTTCCAGACTCGTGGATGGATTTGATTTAATCAGAACGTCTTGTTTCGAACGAACTTCACTCAGCGATACGTTTTCCTGTAAAAATATTGGCCTGTAGTCACATTAAATTTGCGGTCGCACTAACTTACGGACATGAGGATCCATTTTGTTCAATCAAAACGCTTATCCCGCATGCATTGGATGATCTAGTTTCTGAACACGTTCTCTTGAACTTCACTCTCCGAATATGTTTTGATATAAAGACCCCGGTCTACAGTGTCATTATACTTTTGACCTCTGAGATTTTCGAAAGCGTGGATCGATTTTATTCAATAAAAACGGCTTGTTCGGCACGCCTAGGAAGAACTAACTTTTAGCCAAGTTCTCAAGAGCGTCGCCCAGTGAATAAGTTTTGCTACAAAGTTTTGGAATGCAATCTGATGAAAGTTTCGACTGTTGCAAGTTCAGCACACGTGAATCGATTTGATTCAACCAAAACGTCTTTTTCCACACACCTAAAAATAGAGACATCTATGATCCTAGGAGACCTTTGCAAGTAACGATGTTCAATTCGTAGCCGAGGTTCAATTTTTATTTATTATTCACCCCTGGAGAAGGGAAACATTTGACAAGGATAACGTATTCTCGTTATCGTGTATTGCATATTTGGCTTGCCCGAACTTTTATTTCATTCTACAGGTAAAGAAAGTGATGCAAATGAAAGCTAAACCTTCTTTTCTTTCTATCTTTCTCTGTCTCTCTCTCTCTCTCTCTCTCTCTCTCTCTCTCTCTCTCTCTCTCTCTCTCTCATCTCGATACATATACAAACACATATCTCCACAAAATGTATTTCGAAGATCGTGTATCTTGGGGTAAATACTTGTAGTATGTAATTTTACGGTTGCGCTCTGGATCGAAGCCTACGACAAATCCGTGCTTAGAAACAAAATGTTTCACAAGTCGCCCTTGGCCTCCGATCTGCTCTTAGTCTTAAAATCTCCGTTACGTTACGTAACCAAAAATCCACTTACCATGCTTGTGTCGCGAGTTGAGGGGGAGAGGGAGGACCCCACAAACTCGTGCAGGAAGAAAAGAGAGTATATTTTCTAAAGTAGTTTATTTCACTTACCCTGCTACCTGGGCGCGGGTGGCGTGGCGACGGCTGGCTCCGGCAAGTTGACGAGAAATAAGAGGGGCGAGGTGCGAAGTCCTCGCCAATTTATAGTCTCGGAACGCTGGCGTCGGCAAATGACAACTGGTCACTTGCCGACGGCAGCGTGTCGCGAGGGCCGGAAAGCCATATCGCGACACTTGTAAAACATAAGTGCATATAAACGGCCTCTTTCATGAGTCGACATGTTTATTATGCCTTGCCGCTTCTTCTTTTTACGTGTTTTTATTTGAAAAAGAAACAAACAAAACAATACCTTTTGTGTGAGAGTCAGGAGCTCTTCGCTTCGTGATGTGATTGTTTCACAACAAAGCCAGCACTTTTAACTACGTTTCTTTCTACGCAGGTGATGCCCAATTCGAGATTAAGGCTCTCTAGAGGAGAACTGTAGGAGCCGGCTGCATTCGTTAATAGTTTTCCGTGGTTTCTCCGATCAACGCCTGGGGAATGCCGGAACAGAACCCTACAAAATGGGCCACAGACTTCGTGTGATATTTCCTTTCCATTCCTTTTTTGAATTGAATTGAATTTGCCGTATTTTACGTGGCGAGACTCGGGCCATCAGGCCCGCTCTTCCGTCTTACCACGCAAATTTCGCTACGCTCCTTTCACCAACTAGCAGAGGAAGGAGGTATTTCTTGGGCGAGAAACAGGCGGTTTTTGAATTTAGCTCAGAGGCGTCGTTTAGGCTTGAGGATCTTTTACATGCAAGTAAATCTACTAACATGGGCCAGCCGGCTTAACTTCCCCTCCGAAGGAAGGCGTACGAAGGATTTTTTCGCCCTTAAAAATCCACGGCTTCGATCGGGTTTGAACCCGCGAACTTGGGTACAACAGTCCGGTACGCTAACCGTTACACCATCGCCGCCGCATTCCTTGACCTTTCGTCACCCCTTACACTCACTTGCACTTACATGCACCATTCTACCACACATGCTGGGTGACCGGTCGGGAGCTTAGAGCTTGTTCCGGCTGGGGATGTGCCTTGACGGGGGGATACCTGGTTGCGGAAAACCACGCTAGCTGACGGCAGGTCGGTGCCTTCGCCAACCGGGGGGGCAAGATTACTGTAATCTTACGAGCAAAAGCTAATCACTCGACTCACTGGCCTAATGACCTTAGCAGTTGACATGTTCGGAATCATTAGTACTCAAACAACCAATCAGTTGAGCTTTGGCTTGACATCCACGTAGTCGTACCCAGTGCGACAGATCCAAGGCAACACCGCTGTCCCTACTGCAACGTTGCCCTGAAGGTCCTAGAATCCACAGGATGACGGATCATCGACAGAAGCAAGATGAATGGATAGAATTCAAGCACTGTCTGTAGAAGAAATCTCGCGACCGGCTGCTTTGGTTGGTATTTTTTCGCGATTTCTCCGATGAGTGCTTGGGATGCGACATGGACAACGAAAAATTGATGTTCAGAATTAAAACATCGATGTTATTAATACATCGTCCAAAAACCAACAAAGTTATTAAACATCGATGTTTTAAAGTTGCTTAAGTATCCTCTAATGTTAAATTTGTGCGCAACAAAATATGATTTAAACGTTGCCATACACATTAATTTATACTTAAAATTTATTTGAAAACAAAGTTAAAACTCCTCTGCATGTGAGAAATACGTGAGGAGGACTAATGTGAAAAAATGAAGGAAATACCAGGGCATTCAAATCATCTCGGACAACGAAAATTAGTCTGCTTGAAGGTAATACAAAGCGTGTGCATTTGGTTCGAACAAAACACAGTGGTACAATCAATTACTATTTCGAATTTTAATATTTTCGTGTTTGTGATTATGATATTTTTTTCATTCGCGGACAAAACATAGATCCCAAAACATCGATATTTAAAAAGCATCGACTTCAATACACCGCTATTTAAAAAGTCGATATTTTTATAGAAACGATATCGCATCCCTAACGAGTGCCAGGCGAATGCCGGGGCTAAACTCAAGGATTCACAGACCTCACGCAATAATTTCTTCTCTTCTTGTTCCCTTCTCTTCCCTTACACACACACAAATGATCATGCACTGCATTAGCACGATGTTAGCAGACCAGTTGGGAGCTCAGAGATGTCCCCTGCTGTAACGGGGATCCCACTAGGGAGATACCTGGAAGACATAAACCTGTGCTACCGATGTGTATGTGAGCCCCAGTTCTCGCCTTCCAGTGGGAAGATAAACCGTAACATGTGGGAATATAGCATTCACTACACTTACGTGCACTGAATGTACACTACTGTGTCCACTTCAAGACTGTGTGAAGCAAGAATGTTTTCAAGAACGTCAATGCTGTAGAGTGATAGGTCCTTACGTATCACATTTGAGCTATCACCCTATTCTGAAAAATTAAGCGCACAGCGAATGTATTATTTCCGGGTGGGACAACGTAAATGGAAATTGATCTCGAAAGTGTATGTCACAAAAAGCAGCTGCGTACTCACCCTGTTGAAACGACAGATCCAGCGCCAAACTCGGCAGTGAACCCTTCAGATATCTGATGAAGGGGGGAACCGCCCTAGCCGAGACAATCTCCAATCTTCCAATTGGTCTCCCGAAATATGTGGTAATGTAACTGATCTTTTTCTTGAGAATTTCTTATTAGTTTTCAGAGAGTAAATATGTTTAACTTGTTTGTGTGGAGGGCTAGATTTCATGTTTTTCCAGATATTGCTCCACTTTTCATCCATTATTTTTTGATGTGTGTCCATAAATCCTTGCAGGTGTGAGATATTGTTAAAATATTTTCTGTTTCAGGTCTTACATTTTCCTCTTCAAGGCTCATTGTGTTGTGTTCAGGCAATGTTTTATAATCTGGTAACCAAGCAATTACGAGAGTCTTTTTAGGCTGTATAATGTTATATTTCATGAATACTATTTATCTTTGGTAGACGTGGGTAATTATTGCGAATATTGTTTATTGCTTCAAGAGAAGTAGAGAATATGACGAAATTGTTATTACAGATTTTTTGTGACATTTTGAAGGCTGTCACTATAGTACATATTACAACTGTAGTAGTGCTGGAGAAGGGATGCAGTCTGTTTGTAATTTGAATATCTTTGGTAATTGTAGTTGCATATTTTCCAGCTCTATTATTGATACCTTTAGTATAGATTATATAGGAATCTTCGTACATTTGATTCTGAACTTCTTCGGATATTTGATGCTGAACTGTGAGTAATTCGCTCATCACCAGTGACACGCTTACTGTGTTTTGCCTTCTTTATTGATTTCTTACAAATTATACAATTATACAAAATATATCTTTTTTAGTCTCTGTATAATATTTCTTTAGCAAATTAAATACCGAGGGAATCACTATGACCTACATGAGGTAAGTTTACATATCTGATTTTAAACGTAAAGTATTTCTTCCAACTAACTAAAATTGCTAAGAACACCAATGCCTTGTTACGACCTACATTTGAAATTCTGCCGTCTTACATCACCGGGAAATGATTTAATGAGTTTCAGTAAAGTCCTGTAACTACATAGGAAGATAAATTTCCTTTCCTTCGTCAGTGAGCCTGTTTCCAAGCTCCACCTTTCGAAATTTAATTAAAACAAAATACCTCGTTTCTGTCGAAAGCAATCCAACCCTGTCAGGCCTTCCAATCAGAGCAAAGCCATCTTTGCTATTTTGGTGACTTATTCCGCTGTTCTGAAGTTCCGAGCTGCTTATATATTCTGGAAGTTACGGGACTACTGCAAAAGATTTATCAATTATACTTACGCCTTAATATGACTTGAGAACAAAAAAAAACATTGCGATAATCGTTAAACATTGTTAGTGATCCTGCGTTTCACTCCATACATTTTTAAGCTGTTTAATTAAAACAAAACAGTTCCTTCTCGCAACAGGCTTAAACCACTTCGTATCTTGCCGTTTCAGAAATGTGACCTTGTCAGAAATGTGTTCTCTACACTAATGTTATGTTCAATCGCTCGCGCATGTTCGGTTTATGCACTCATACTGGACAAAGAAGAACTGTCGGACTTGCATATTTCCCTTAAAAGTATACAGAAATTACTAATATTTAAAAAAATACAAGACATTAATTAAATAATTAATGGCGGAAAACGAAGCTTATTGGAAGAACAATTTATAATTTACAATACATTAGTTATACGATCAGACCCAAAAAATATCCAACTTTTGAAATATTAAAAATCTTACAGTTAACGCTGAAAATGGGATCTCTGTCATATTTATAAGTGTATTTCATTATATTCTTACAAAAGTAATGAAACAAACTTCTAGCCATTTTTGGCGCTACTTCCGGAACACTTTTCTTCCGGCAGGCTTACATTAACATTATTCTCAGAGAGCTCCACACAAAATGATTAGATATTCCTATGAACAACATTCACTCAAACTTTAGAACATTTTGTTTGCAGTTGCATTCTTTGTAAATTCGTCGCAGAGTACATTCTTTTGTTTTTCTCTTTTGTGAAGGAAAAAGTGGGTGTCTTGCAACTGCTGATAAACTTTCAACTAGGTAGAAACTGACCTACAGCACGCAATTACTTTAGAGAAAAAACTTCATTACTATTTCGTGTTGATGATTATTAGAAACACTAGACTTCTATTTAATTATGGAAAACACTGTTCTTATAATCACTTTAAAATGCTGAACAATAAACAAAAATATACATTTACTTGCAATAACTTCAACCAGATGTGGGTGACACAAGCTTCTTTATTATTTAATTTTGCAATATCCCATAATACACGTTCACAATAAATTTTACACGCAAACTTTGATACGTGTTATTCACTAAAAATATACCATACTCATATTAATAATACAGTTAGATCTACGTATGGCTATCAAATATTTTATAATTATTGATGAAGTCAATCGAATATATCGAATTTGCTCCAAAACAATTGTTTGCAATATTACATAACTTTCTCTATACGACATAGGCTATGTAAAAAACTACTTTAAATTAGATTAATTGAAAAACTTGATACTGATCTAATTCAATATAAAAGAGCTTCAATGATATGAAATAAATCAATCAAACGATTAAATATGAGCATGCAATATTAATAGAACAATAGTTTCCTACAAAAAAATACTAACGAAGTATTGAAACGGAATTAACGTTAACAGTTTGAAAGAATCACAATCAGAACGCGCTTCAAGACAAAAATAAGTAAAATATGACAAATTACGGAAATGATAGTTAAACTACTTATAACATTCAATCATAATAATCTTGATGAACGTCTAATCGTTGACGGAAAATGCGAATATAGCCCATTTTTCGTTGCAAATGTCAAACGAAAACATGCTCCATTCTAATTATTACATCGGGTACTTGGGAACAACACATACCAAACATCAGAGATAAACATGGACGATGTTTGGATGACGCACGGCTAAGAGCTTGTGTACTTCAACTGCTAATCATGCGCTCACGCAGATAAATGTTACTTTAAACATTGGAAAAAAACGTTTCACGTCACAATAAGTAAACATTTTTCACGTTGGAATAATTTGATGTAAAGACTTCACCAACACAGGTCACAAATATTTACGGCTTTCATGGAGATTATTATGACTAAATATTAAAGATAAATGGTAACAAGGCTGAAATGTCAAACAGCGATGTACTGATGTAGAATTATTTTCATGAATTATTACTGTAGAGCGATCTTCTGAATCTCTACTCTTTGGATCTCTATGTGTGTTTTAGCACCGCTTATTGATATTAGTTACTTAGGGAGCATTGTGTCAATGTGTCTTCCTTCCAGTGCAGGTTCGCGTCAGTGTATGTATGTGTGTGTGTGTGTGTGTGTGTGTGTGTGTGTGCACATGCGCCAACGCACATTTGAGTGCGTCATTGGGGTATCCTTGTGAGTGTTTGTGAAGACACGTTCCAAACGTTTCCACTCAGATGCAGCTTCAACTGTCTTGTGATGACAAAGTTCAGCACCGGGAGGGGTGGCTCAGAACATCAACTGCTGTCTCTGCAATGCCTCTGACCGGGAAGTCATGGGGTTCGAGTCCCGACGGTGCAGATAACTAGTTAGCTTTCGATCGAGCAGGCTTTTCGACAATAGCCAGATAACTAGATCGAGTTCAGTCGCTGTCTGGAGGAGACTTCTAGCGGCCGGCTGCTCTGATCGGTAGTTTTCCGTGGTTCATCCGATCAACACCAGGCGAATACCGGAGCAGTACCCTACCAAACGGGCCACGGACCGCGCGCGATCTCACCTTCCTCATCCATGTCTTTTCCTGACCCCTTACACACACACTAACACATGCCGGGCGACCCGTCAGGCGCTAAGAGCTTGTCCCGGCTGGGGCGGTGCTCCGCTGGTGGGAGATACCTGGTTGAGGAAAACCCCGCTAGCCGACGGTAGGTCGGCGCCGTTCTCGCCATACAGCGGGTGGAAGACCACCGCCCCCTTCCGAACGAAAAGCATGCATTACACTTACGGGACTAATGACCCTAGTAGTTGACATGCCCGGAATCACTAAAAAATCAATAGAAGGACCGCCGTCTTTATCTCGCGAGACGGACGCTTTAGTTGACCTGAAACGGACTTGTAATCTCTTATCAGGAGCTATTATGGAGGGAGGTTTATAAAAAAAATATATATATATATCTGTTTAACTCAAATGTAATCAAAATAAAATGATCATTTGCAAGGTTGAGAGGGTTTAGTAACGTATGATTTAATAGAATGTTGATTGTTCTAACAAGAAAGAACACCATATGTTTGAATTAACCAAACTATGACTGCAGTTATATATTTTAAATAATGATAGGAGAAAGCACATCATTTAAATTAGCTGAATGCTATTGATAGCTCAACTGAAGGTTGGTAATGCCTAATGCTAAAACGCACAAAGAAGATACACTGGTTGTTACCAAGACGTGCAGAAGGTACTGGATGAGCTCCGTGTAGACGATAGACATTGGAGGCGGGCGATATTGCAGAACAGCAGAGTTATTACATCGCCAAACGAACCATTAGCTAGAGTGTATGTTAGACACAGAGCACATAATTTTCATTGAATGCGAATGATTATGGAAAGTCATGAGTTAGTCTGTCGCGAAGTCGTACACATTTTAGCGTAAGTTAGTTGTTGGCAACACCACACCTTTCTCCTGCGGAAGCTCGTAGTCATTGTCATGAAGTCATCAAAACACTGTCAAGAAGTTACACATTATTTAAAATATGACAATTTACAGTTCAATATCACGTATGTACGTTCATAGCTCAATAATCACATAAAAATACATGTATGTAGTTTTAAAGTTACATGCATATTGCCGAAGGATGAACAGTTCTGTGCAGGAAGTTACGTATAACGTAATACCGTGTTTTAAAATGATTAGGCTTTAAAACACACAAAGTAGTTCATGGAAAACAGTGACATATTAACACGAATCCAGTGTCGTAAACAAATACTTAATACAAATAATGCGAGAGCCAGAGAGAGGCACATAACCGCAGTTCCTTGCTTTGCAACGCAGTTCCGAGTGGCCACGAGGTAAAATGCCGCCACACTTCCCTGCTATGTAGCCATCCCTATTCTTTCGGACATCAATGGCTGATCTGTAAAATAGAAAATAAACAAGGCGAGGAAAGACAATAGCCATTCGGCGGGCATTTGGCGTCGTTTACCGCAATTTTCATGCAAGTATTGGCGTTACGCCAACTGCAGCATATCTCTAGGGCGCTTGTACGTGGCGATGGAATTCAGCTTGTTCAAAGGTAAATTTTTAATAATGTCATTATTTGACGCGTTTATTTTTGAGAAGAAATTTGCAGCTAAGTTTTTATAGCGCTCTTCGAGGAGCGGTAGATTTAATGTTAAGTGCAATTATGAAATTCTAATATACGTAGCGCGCACAATATGCTACGAAAGCACGCATTTTGGACTATTTGCAACAGGCACATACACGTCCATCACTCACAGAGTTGTAGCTCGAAGTGGGTCGTTGGCGGCGCGGAAAAGCGAACATTGTTCGCGGGTTTTTCCCGTCTACGTCAATGAGAGTGAAGGTAAACAGTTATTAATTTATAATTAATATAAATTGCTTTGTTTTAGAATTAAAGAAAGTATGTGAGAGGCCTTTTCAGTTAGTACATACTGAGTACTATTTAATACTTATTATATTGGGTGAATTGGTCGCATCATAATTTCTTTGAAAAGTGGTGTGATTGTTGCGCAATATCGCGAGGAGTGATGTGGCTAAATTTACGCTAGAATAATTGAAATGCAGAGTACAAATTAAATCATTTTCACGCCTAGCTGAAAGATGTTGCAAGGATGTGCATTACAGATTTAATAGTCTTAAAACAATAAAACCTTGCACCGACAATACTAATTTTAAGAAAAGAAAAATGCATATACACGAGAAAGAAGATTAAATATTTGCCTCAGACAATCTTATCAGAAGGTCGGGTGAAGAAATTAAATTCGTTGCGGAACGGTAGAATGTTATTGACTGAATGAATCGCAGGTAAACATTGTAGACAAAATAAACCTTTTTCAATATTGAATTTTTCGTGCTGTATTTTCACTGGTTGAAAATGAAATGAAAAATAAATTTGAGATTCACTGAAAGTGTGGATATTCAAAATCTTGTTTAATTAAACGAAAATATAATTTTTTCATTAGGAGGCAAATTGTCAAAAGCTCTCTACCAATAATCCATTGTAAGTTCAAAAATTTCCTACTATTAAGCCGCCGAAATCATTGGTTTTACAAGCGATCGCCCAGCAGAGTAAGGTTTGTTAGAAATCAATACACTTTCATTATAAAAGCCATGGTTATTGCTTGGTAAATGCAGTCACTAGTCACAAAATGCCATATTCAATCACATTCCGTCAGAATTAGAGGCAATACGATAAAAATAAACTGCGTATTTGCACGAGTTATTTGGAAAATTCTGTCTTCAAAAGCGCAGTCACTTGAAAGTATTTAATGGCAATAAAATGTGCAGCTCGTACAAATTTGGAGCAAAATATTTACTCTGAACGCATACAACTCAAGTGGTTGGCGTTCGCGCAAAGTCATTAACCCGAAACACAACGGTAATAATCACCGAATAACGCTAAATATACTGAGCATTTTAGGATTATTTAAAATGAAAGTCTTGAGTTGTATATAACTACAATAAAATACAAACTGATGCATGGCCCCTCCCAATGTAAGACGTTAAGCATTTAATCTCCAAATTTTTAATATCTATTTGATGTTATGCTCGTTTCAATTTTTCATGTTTTTTACTTATCAAAGCATCTGAGGTTATCTTTAATACATAGAAATTAGATTATCTTTACTTACATAGAGGGGTCGAAAAATGTATACATTTTTTGACTGAATATATTTGGAACGGGGAGTCATACGGCTGTGATTCTTACGTGCTACTTTAGTTGAATTACGTTTTCGTGTGTTCAAAATAGAAAATAAATACATTTATTTAAACTGCAATTGGCTATTAGCCGGTGGCAGCAAATTACATAAACAATGCCATATAACTAACATAAAAATCATAAAACAATAATGGCACGATAGTAAAATAGTGGTAAAATAATAATTATTATTATTATTACTATTATAATAATAATAATTATTATTATTATTACTATTACTATTATAATTATAATAATAAAGAATATACACGAGATTAAGTAATAATTATTATAAAAATAACAATAATATAAAAACTGACTTGAAAAAAAAACAACACCAAGTTACATTAAGAAAAAGAAATTTCTATAATTAACACCGCAGTGAATATTTGTACAGTTTAATTTGTAATATTTGTACAGTTAAGATCACACTGCACTTCGCTTCACTTCACCATGACCCTTAAATCTTTTCCTTTGTTATTTCTCTGCTCTGCACTGCACAACACCTCACTTCACAATATAACACGTGCATCGTTATAGAACCTACTATTCTTAGTTAAGTTCTTCATTTACTTAATAAGACCCTAAATTAATTTCTTCAAGCGTTGAACGCTTCGAGGAAAGGGTTCAAAGGTCTTTGCAGGCAATCTGTTCCATTCCGTTATCGTTCGATTTGTGAAAGAAAAGTTCCCGGCATCCTTTTTCTGCGGTCTTCAATTCATTTTGTGCCTGTAATCCCCTCTTCTGATGTATGTAGGAATTCTTAGCCGTCAATTAATTTCTTTCTAACGTGGATGACCGCTATAAGTTTTACACAAAGCGCAGTCTTGCTACTGATCGCCTGTTTTCGAATAAATTCCCCCCTGGCATTTTCTTGTTTCTGAATGTAAATTTAGCTACCCTACGCTGAATCCTTTCCAAATTTTTACCCTGCACAATTCTGTGCGGATTCCAACAAATTGTTCCATATTTTATTATCGGATTAACAAGCGATAAATAAGCAATTTCCTTCGCGTTTGCCATACTCTTTTTTAAGGCGCGCATTGAAAGTGGGGAGATCTCCAGACTTTCCCCACAACAAAATCTCCGTGACTTTTCCAGCTTAATGTACTATCGAAATATATTCTTAGGTGTTTAGACGTGGCAACTCTCGGAGAAAGACATTATTTAAACGGTAACTTGTTTCTCTGTAATTAAGACTCCTGCCAAAAGCGATGGATTTGCTTTTAGAGCTACTTACGGTTATTTGATTATTTTTCGTCCAGTAATATAACGCATCAAGAACCCGGTGCAGTATTTATTTTCCTTCTTTGGAATTCATACTACGATATATTGTGCAATCGTCTGCAAATAGCCGAATGTTTGAGATTAAGTGCGCTGGCAGATTATTGTCGAACGCTAGAAATAGAAGAGGTCCAATGACACTCCTCTGCGGTATTTCGGACGTAACGCTTGCCCCGGAAGATAACTCTTGCCCAATTCGGACTTTCTGTTTTGTGTCTCGCAGAAACTCGCTAATCCTTGCCACCACCCTGAGATCGATTCCTGAATTTATTAATTTCTGGACTAGCCGATCGTGTGGAACGACATCGAACGCTGCAGCAAAATCTATAACTACTGCGTCTACTCTCTCGCTCACGTCAATTTCATCTGCGAGATCCTGGAATAGTGTGACTTTCGGACTTCTGCATGAGTAACCACTCTTGAATCCGTGTGGGCCATCATACAGCAATATTTAATTACCCATTCTTGCTTAATGAAACTCGCAGCTAGATGCTCCATAAGTTTGCAGACCATTGACGTAAGATTTACCGCCCTATAATTAATAAATAATATGGTTTTGCCACCACTTTTCAAAATTGGAAAGACAAAAGTTAACTTTCAATCTTCAGGTACTTTACTTGCGAAATATTCTAATTAGGTACGATAATATTGCCTCTCCTCCTAGTATAATTACATTCGTAGAAATATCATCTAAACTTACTTTTTTCATATATTTTACTTTATTTCGTAAAACGTTTACTTCAATATTAAACCGATTTGTAACCGAAGGCTCTTTTATTAGTAGATGATTAATATTGTTTTTGACAACCAAACTGAAATACTTATTAAACGTATTAACTTTTGCCCGATCGTCAGAAATGAACGTGTTTCCATTTTCGCGAACAACTGGGATATCCTCTTTATTTTCCTTCCTTCGACGAACATATTTATAAAATCCTGACCAGTTGTTTCCGTTCCCATCTAGTATATTCTTTAAATACGCCTCCTGAGCAATTTTCTTTTCTCGCTCTAATTCTTTTGAATGATTTAGAAAAATATCCGTACGCTCGATATGCTCGTTTTCTGTTCTTTAATGACTTTCTCGTTATCCTCTTCATTTACCTAATTTTTGCATTTTAGTATTCTGGATCCGGATTATGTTTTAAGAATTTTGCAGGGAACAAACTTTTGCAAAGCTTCGTATATAATATCTTTAAACGCGCCCCATATTTCTTCCATACCTCCCTCTGTTCGCAGAAAGCGGTTGTATTGTTTCCTAAAAATCCTTAAAGCCATTCTACATTTGCTTTCTTGTATTTCCACACTTTTGTTCCTATCGTAATGCATTTCATTGAAATATAAGTCTAAGTCCAGAAGAACCGCTTTGTGATCGCTAAAGCTCTCAACAACTTCACAAGGTATGAAAAGCTCTTTCGGCCTAATTAGGGAGACATCCAAAATTGCATCCTGCCGCGTCACGGCCCGGACTATCTTAGTTAAACCGCTGTCTCAAACTATACTGTTGACAAGTGTTTGAACTTTCCCTGCGCTTACGGCTGCCTCCCAGTTCGCTCTAGGAATACTTAAGTCACCTCCAAAAACAATAGGATGGCCGTTTTCGTTTCCCGTTCTCTGAATGATGTCACCTAAAATGTATCCGTCGCTCGGAGGTCTATAGATTTCATAGAGTTAGGAAACATATGTTACACATGGTTACATAGCTACAACTCATTCAGTTAGCTATCACTACGTCGGGATTGCAAGCATCAACTAGATTCCAAATAGTAGTTTATGCAATTAGTTCATAATGCTAAGCTTTATTGCGTGAATATATGTTTTGAAAACGAGTGACTTTAGGAGCGAGTTTTGAAATTTGTACGAATGTAATAAAGCAACATTATAAACGAGTTGCTTACTATATTTTTTTGTATAACAGCATTATACATTTAAAAGAGAATCAAACTTAATTTTGCAAAACAATTTCCCTGTGACGACTCGGGTATTTGACATCGTGCGAGTAAACGGTTGTCGGCTGTTCAGTTTAGCTCTACCTCACCCCGATTTGCTCGCTACGAGTGACTGAATGGGTGATGACGCAATCATTCGTGACATAAAATCTAATACGTCATCATTTATACCGTAAAATGCCCGATTATGAACGATTTCTTGCAACAGAAAAGGTTCTTTTATAATGCTGGAACACAAAAAACTCTATTTCTTTATTGATTATATTACGACACTACTATTGATTGTACACCTGCAACAACCTAAGAGACCTTTTCTCACCTGAACGAGTTCTGGAGAAGGCACGTCCCTCGAAAACGCCGCCGCCGTCTCCGCCGTTTCTATTTAACCTCTATTCTCCAGATTAACTATTTTACGGGCGCGTCAACTACTATGAAAAAGTTCGTTCCAAATTTACACTTTTTTGCCGAGCCTCACTCTTACGTGTGCACGGTGCACGCAACTAAAAGTGGTGAAAAACTGCGTTTCTTCTCTCACGATTTTGCAGGACAATATCTGTTCAGAGAAATTCGATTAATTGAATCCCAGTACAGTTTGCCACTTAGCTTCGCGTCCGAACATAAGGTCAAATATGAATCACGCAAGTTCGATCTCATATTGGTAAGTTCAGCGAAGGCTGGCAAAACGGATATATGATTCGACTGGGAAGATCCTAAGAAGAGCCTAGTTCGTGGTAACGCTGCGTATCCCTTTTCCCAAATGGATTCCCTCAGAAATTTTAATCATATAATAGGCATCATGAAAGGTATAGACGCTGTGTTCATAGGGCAAGAAAATGTAGAATTGACACATATTTAACGGTACTTTGTTTTCACGGTCCATCCGAATGCACTGCTGGGTTATGCCATCAAAATATTTTTTCTTAAATGAAACCTTTTTAAAAAAATCGATAATTTAAAAATTATATTTTATGGAATAAAACTATGAATCTTGCAAATTCGTCTAGTAAAATGAAAAAAATGGGCGGTTTAAGGCAGCATTGTCCCAAAAGTGAGAAATCATTATGTTACCCCCAAATCGCAATTTCGTGCAAAATAAAGCAAGTACTAAAGTAACTTCCGTTTCGTTATTCAAATTTCTGTTAAGATATTATCCAGTTTCAAGTTAGCAAATAAAAGATGCAGTTACACGGGAATCTACCCTTTACTGTTCATTATTTCAATTCAATTCAAATTGAATTCAATTATTTCTTATTTTACGTGGCGAGACTCAGGCCATCAGGTCTCGCCACGTAAATTTCGCTACGCTACTTTCATCACCTTGGAAGAAACATGGGATCACTCAGACGACGAAACATGTGATTTAATTTAGCTCAGAGACATGTTTTAGGCTTGAGGATCTTTTACACGCAGTAAATCTACATGGGCATTACTCCTCTCAAAGAAGGCGAATTCCTTTTTTAGTATTAAAAACCATTGCTTCGATCAGATTAGAACCCGTTACCTTGAGTGTAACCGCCCGACACGGAAACCGCAATTATACAAAACAAACAACAATTAAAAAAAGGTAGCGATAGTTTCGTGAGGGTACTATGTTATATTCGTAGCCCGTGGGGTTGCGGCCCTCCTCCCCCGCAGGGAAGTGGGATCCGGAGCCGATTTCACTCTCCCGGTACCTCCCTCCACAACCTAAGCAATCGGAGCTCAACCACAGTCTAAGCAACCGGCTAAGGTGGCTCAGGGCATGAACTGGTGTCACTGGAGTGACTCTGAACGAGAGGTCTTGGGTTCGAGGCGCGACGGCGGTAGGACTTTCGACACTAACTAGTCAGCTTGGTCGAATTCAGTCACTGTCTGGAGGAGAATTCTAGCGATCGGCTGCTCTGATCGGTAGTTTTCCGTGGTTTATCCGATCAATACCAAGCGAATACCCTAACAAGCAGGCCACGGTCCGCGCGCGAATTTTCCCTCCTCTTCCTTGTCCTATTTTACCCCTTACTTACAAACACACACTTGCATGCACTACACTACCACACATGCTGGGATCGGGCGGGACCTTAGAGATTGCTCCGGCTGGGATAGAGCCCCGTTGGTGGGAGATTGCTTGTTGGGGAAAAACCCGATAGCTGACGGTATGTCGGCGGCACATGTTAGCAACCAACGGGAAGATCAACGCCATCTTCTGAAAAGAAAACATGCACTTCACATACGGGACTAATTATCTTAGCAGTGGACGTGCTCGGAATCAGTAATCAATCAAATTACAGTCGGGGCAAGATATAAGCTTCCGACTGGGAGGTAGTGTAGTAACTTTGAATATGTGCGTATGAAAGGGGAAAGGAGGAGACACGCATAAGGAAGAAAATGTCATACACTGTCCATGGTACCACGTGAATGTGCAGAAACCTCGCCAGACTACTGATTAGAGCATTGGTCACTAGGAGGTGCAGGTTTTGGTACTATTCCATAGAAATATTTAAACGAAATATTATTGATAATTTAGAGTATTTCATGAAGAAAAATAAAAGCGTAAGATAAATTTTTCATACTGAACTTCCAAAGCAGATAGAAAACTGTAAACAGTCTTGTGAAATCTTATTTCACCAGTATACTTTTAGTAATTGAGGTAATAACAATTAAAACTGTTGTACTTTATGCAGTCGTCGTCTAGAGCTCGGTCCCTTGAAACTTAGCCATTAGCCCAACACACAGTGTAAGCTGTACTGGTGGGCATGTTCAAATTTTGCACCACATGGGCGTCCAAACTTACTATTTTCCGACACCCACATTCCCCGACAGGGACCTCCACAACAGCCACCTTAGTCTTTTTATCCGTTACTTGCGACTTTCCATACAACAGGAACTTTGAACTAGAAAGAATCGCCTCTCTTTTGTGTGATAGAAACATGGCCTCAGAACACTTGCGAGCTGTCTTGTGTCACATTACTTGATGCCTCGAACAGACGTTTTGTAGCAGCAGCGGGACACTGGACAGGCGGGCTAAGCTGATTTATAGGACGGTTCGCAAAGTCTGGAGCCGGCTCAAGTGGGAGCCTGTTGCTTCGAGACAGCCAACGGGCAGCTGAAATGGTATTAGGTTGCAACCCCCTGATGTTTAAAAAATATCAGACACGAGTTTTACCTTGTTCTTATTGTAGTATTCGATGTATATTTTGACGTGGGCTCTATTATTTCAATTGCCTTTCTCATGAGTATTACATATTGACGTATAACTACGTGCCAACACTCCCATAAGTTTTAAGTATTAGGACATGATCAATCTTTAGTTCTCTAGAAGAAATCATTTTATTTGAGACTATCATGAAAGTGTGCCTACTTATAAAATATTCGGACATGAGACTTCAAATGTTTTCAACACCACCAGGGGAAAGTACTAAACGTACTTTACGTACTAATAATACAACTTCAGGGAGCAGCTCAAAATTCAAATATTGAAATGTTACAACGTTTCCAAATGTAAAAGCTTAAGAATTTGTAAATGCTCCTTGGTACGTATCACACGCCACAATACACCGAGACTTACAAATTACTACAATAAAAGAATAAATTAACAAGATTAGCGCAAAATACTTACGACTACATAACTATCAAAATATTCTTGCCATTAATGAACTAGACAATATCGACACCACCAGACGACTTAAACGATATCATACTTTAGACCTGACATATTGACTAAAAAAATGTAATATTAGGAGTACGGTCAATGGACCTTACTCCTCTCATGTTCTTAAAATTGTATGTAATTTTGCCAAATGATTATACCTAAACAAATTGCAAAATAAAATATTATTATAAAAATACGTACTAATAATAAAAGTACAACAAATAGAAAACAAAATATTTACCAACCTTGCATAAAATATTGTACATCATCCAACAAGAGTGACTTTCCATGAAAATATGAAATATCTGGACTCGGCCTATTGACTTCGTCTTCCCATGTAGTCAAGGAATCATCCAATTTTTTGTCTAATAATGCAAGTTATTTTTGTTGTGTGTATTCTGGAGTGTATAAAAACGTCAAATAACTGAAGAACAAAATGAGTTAAGAAATGCAGTTCATAGAGTCGATTCTCCTCCAATAAACCGAATCGGTAAATCAAAGGAACTGTGCCACCCTACCCCCTGGATCTACCAATGTCTTTTTATAATTATTTTCAAAATTTTCTCATTTAACCAAACTTATATTTCACTTAATAATTATCCACATTATGGTTCCAATTGTTATGAAAATAATACATTTTATTACTCTATTAACTGGTGTTAATGATGGGAAAATCTCAAAACATGTTATTTCTAAAAGCGCAAAACAAATTATTTTGCGCTTTTGTCACTGAGATCCTAACGCGTCATTCTCAGGGCCATCGTTTATGAATAAAATATAATTGCAAATTAAAAGAGTTTTTCAATATAAGAAACTTATTTTTACAACTGGATAACTATAATTTAAGGATTTTTTCTCGGATTATAAAGTTACATATTGTAGATAATTGTAATTATTTTACTAGTGAGAATTATTTATTAACATGTATATTTTTTTTGAAATACTAGAAGAGATTTAGAAGTACGACAAAAACTGTACGCATAATCCATTACCTGGATCATTGATATACTATCATTTTCCTTTGTCAACTCTTTTCAAGAGCACGGTGGAGACAGAAACGTCCCTGACTGCGTATTAATTGCTTGCATTACTTCAATAATTTTTATTTTTATTGTGTATTTTGTACACATGATACATTTCCTCAAAAAACAAATATTTTTTATTATTTATTTCCTACATTTGCAAATAAAAATCATTGTACATACAAATAAACTAATCAATCATGTAATGCATTTCATCTAATGTTTGCTGAATCATTTTTCTTATCTTTTATGTTTCATAGGTGATTGACTACTAGAAACCTGGTATTTTGATTTCACGGACAACTATAAGCTAATAAACGTTCATCTTGATGCGTATTTAAATTATTAAATTATTATTGAGAAACAGCAGGGAATTTGCTTTTGACATCTGAGACACATCCACGCTAAGGGATATATTGTGAAGTGAGGTGTTCTGCAGTGTAGAAAAGAGAAATAACGAAGGAAGTGATTAAAGGATCATAGCGAAGTGAGAGAAGTGCAGTGCAGTGCAGTGTGGTCTTAATGAAACAAACATTCAGTGCGGAGTTAGATGATAGAAGTTTCTCTTTCTTGAGGTAATTTAATGTTTTATGAATTAGACAATTTTATATCATTATTATTTTTATTATTAATGTTATTTATTATTATTAATATATAATTTGCCTGTTAGCTATATTATCTTATTTATGTAATTAGCTACCATCAGGTTATATCCATTTGCAGTTTAAATAGATATATCTTTATCATTATCTTGTACCACCGACGTCTTATTTAGAATTCGAGTCCACAACAATTGCGAACAATTTCCGCCATCGCGTCGCTGCAACTCCCCCCAAGACGGTATTCCCTCAGCTGCACCTTGCGCTCCGAGCGAGTCCCCAGGTCAATTAGCCTGGGCGCAGTTCGACCCGACCTCGCCACCCACCCCGCCCCCGCTCGCACCCCGTCCTCCTCCCCCCTCGCCTCGTCACGGATATCCTCGCTGCACACCCACTGCCCGCCCGCCCTCGGCCGGCTCACCCCAACCGCCTGCACAAACGGCGCCCGTACGCGCAGCGCCCGCTACCCGCTCACCAACCACCCCCACCCTGTCGTAGCCACCAGCAACACCCGCCGCTCTCCCGCCGCTCTCCCGTCATTCGCTCATCGTCGCAAGGCCCATCCACAGCTCTCGCGTCATCCACATACTCTCCACGCTCCGGCCACCTGTCGCTCATTGCCCTCTCCTCTTACAGACGCGTCTCTCTGACACATGCCAATTGCTTGCCGTCCACCATTCGCTGCTTTTTCGTCGCCCACCACCGTCATACTCCAATTGCACGCGCCCTCTTCGTTTCCTTTCCCACTGTTCTTCCTCAGCTCTCCTGCCGCCCTCTCGCCGCTTTCCCATCTCTCTCCCGCCGCTCTCCCGCCGTTTCCAGTCGCTCTCCAGCTGATTTACCTCACTCCGTCGCCGCTCTCTCGTCATTTTCCCTTCGCTCTCCCGCCGCTCTTCACCGCAATCCTGTCACTCTCTCACCTCTATCCCGTTGCTCTCAGTCTGCTCTCATGTCGCTCTCCCTCCGCCCACCCGCCGCTCTTCCGCCGTCTCCCATCACTCTCTCGCTGATCTCCCATCACTCTCCCGCCGATCTCCCATCACTCTCCCATCACTCTCCCGCCGATCTCCCATCACTCTCCCATCACTCTCCCGCCGATCTCCCATCACTCTCCCATCACTCTCCCGCCGATCTCCCATCACTCTCCCGCCGATCTCCCATCACTCTCCCGCCGATCTCCCATCACTCTCCCGCCGATCTCCCATCACTCTCCCGCCGATCTCCCATCACTCTCCCGCCGATCTCCCATCACTCTCCCGCCGATCTCCCATCACTCTCCCGCCGATCTCCCATCACTCTCCCGCCGATCTCCCATCACTCTCCAGCCGATCTCCCATCACTCTCCAGCCGATCTCCCATCACTCTCCCGCCGATCCTCCATCACTCTCCAGCCGATCCTCCATCACTCTCCCGACGATCTCCCGAAACACTCTCCCGTCGATATCTGAAGCTATCACACTCCCGCCCTTCCCCTGTATCTCTTCCACCACTCCTCCACCATACGTCCACCACACTTCTGCTGCCCATCCACCTTCCCCCACATAAGTTGTCGATCGCCGCGACCGAGCCAGGGCTCGCCGCGCGGCCGTGGCTCACAGAGACAGCAGGCGGGCGACGCGACGTGCGGCGTGGCGCTGCGCGGCCCAGCGTCGCGCGCTCTGATTTATCGGGGCGGGCGGGGGCGGGGGCGGGGGCGGGGACGGGGGCGGGGCGGCGCCCAGCCGGCGCGGTGTCCCGAGGGTCGCCCGCCGCTACTTGCGACCACCGGCGCGCGGCCACTGGCGGTGGCAGCGGGAGCGCGCGCCCAACTTGGGGGATCGATACCCGCGCCGCCCCCGCACCACCCCCGCCGCCCCCCAAACGCCAACCCCAGCAGCCCCTGCCGCCCTCGCCGCTTCTGCGATCCCCCACCGCCTCCGCCCCCTCCGCCCCCGCCCCCGCCGCCCCGCCCCCGCCGCCTCCGCCGCCTCCGCCGCCCCCGCCGCCCCCGCCGCCCCCGCCGCCCCCGCCGCCCCCCGCCGCCCCCGCCGCCCCAACTGCCCCTGCCGCCCCAACCGCCCCCGCCGCCCCGCCACCCCCCGCCTCCCACACCGCCCCACATCCCCCTCCTCCGTCATCGCCGCCACCCTCGCCGCGTCCTCGCCGCCGTCGCTCGTGATGTACATCGTCCTGAAGGGGCCGCGCGCCGTATCGGGTTCACCGCCCACCCCAAGGCGCTCGCTTCTTGCGGCGGTGGAATCTGATGGCCGGCGGCCACAAAACGGAGAGCTCCATATGGGCAGGGAAGAAGCGGCGCCAACGTCTTCAAGAGAAGATGGGTTTTGTCAAACTCTCCGCGATGTTCTCGTAAATGTGTTTTTCGATTCGTTGATTTCAATGGCATTTCCTTACTCGGGACCAAGGATGTTGGAAAAGAAGGAAAGCGTTATCGTATATAACCGTTCTTCCTTGGGGATTTCGCCGCGCGAGAAGATCATCGACATTTTCATATTGCAAATTACATTGAGATATTTCATCGACATTTACATATTGCAGATTACATTGATAGTTTCTTCTGAGGAAAACCACAATGTTCTTCTGAATCTGACCTCGATGCCGGACAGACGTTGGCCGTGTCGTTTTGCTCTTGGCCAACAAGTCCTCGAACTCGGCTTGCGAACAACTTTGCGAACCAGAACAACTGGAGTCGGTCGATGCCAGTGAGCACGCACTCAGGCACTTCACCACCCAGCAGAATTGGCAGATTGATAGCAGCACGAGGAGTGCGGTCAGCACCGGACTCCGGTTGAGAAATTTACCAATATTAATGAAGCGTGTTGGCACGCCTTAAGTGAAAAGCCGCGGCGATGTACGCACGCGCCGTTTTCCGGGTCAAAACAAACCATGGGAGTCTGCCGGGAGTGCGTCCGGGTGCGCGTCCGGGACTGCCAATAGCCGCAAGACATCTCTACACCACGTGGAGGATCTGGACTGTCCGGGTGACGCCGCGTCGAAGGCTGCGCAGCCGACGTTTCGACCATCTTGTCGTGGTCTTCCACAGGCTGGTATGCTACGTTTCGACCATCTTGTCGTGGTTTTCCTCAGGGCTGGTATGCACTCTGGTATGAGGAAGACCACGACAAGATGGTCGAAACGACGGCAACACAGCCTTCGACGCGGCGTTACCCGGACAGCCAAGATCATGCACATGACTCTGACCGTGGAAGCGTTACGACTTCATCTCTACACCACGTCCCGGCCCCACATTCGCCGCTTTAGGAGCCGCCGAATCTGCCAGGTACCTTTAGGGGATCATAGGACAGTGATGTCAATGTCAATGCAAGGGACCAGCGAGGGTCCTTGGCAGGGATAGCCCGACGAAATCACTCTTCCATGTAGTTGATAACCTCGCAACAAGAGAGTTGTTCCCACCCCAATGGCCATGTTTGTGAACCTTGCAGCAGCTCTATTACTCATGTCATCGACAAGAGTGACCCACTGACCTCGATTGCCCGATTAAAAGTACACATGACACTTCTCTGTCCGACATTTATCAAATCTGGAGTTGCAATTTTTGAACGCTACAATGACTTCAAAAATTAATACTCCAGATTGGACAATTATGCCTCCTCTCCTTCCCAGAATGAGAAGGGACACTGTTGTCAAATCGGGTGTTTCAATTTTTCAACGCTGTAGTAACATCAAAAATTTAAACACCTGATTGTGCAGCAATGCCCTCCCTTCTCACTTAATTCACAATGCGTCGAATGCCAAGTGTCATGTGCTTTTATTCGGGCAAATCTCTGACTATCGCCGGTCCCTTCCATACCTCGGCTTATGCTTTTGCAGGGTGTGTCAAGCTGACACAACCACTATAGTACAATAACATCACACTAAATGGAATATTTAGTTCTGATTTATTGCCCCAAACTTAAAATTTATTACTATTGATATTTATGTAATAAGTGTGGTCAAGCTGGCGTGGCTGATAATCTGGCACAACCAAATTTTTAAAAAATGGGCACTAGTAGGAATATTTAGTACTCATTTATTACTAATTTATTTCCCAAAATGAAATGCATTACTGTAGCCGTTTATTAAATGAATATTGTTAAAACGGCATATTTTAACATAGCCACATATTCCGGTATTATAATAGAGGGGCACGAGCGGGCCCAATCAAATAAAACTAAACAGATAATTAAATAACGTCGTTCATTAAATACATATTGTAAAAAACTGAATGATAGTTTTCCAACCATGTCGGATATTCGAGTTCGATATTCGAACCCGTCCTTACTCTCTATTATCACGCTCTAATGCCTGGTATTGCCGCCCAACTGACTCCGCATGTAACAATATTTATTTGAAAAACGTAGCGATATTGTTGAATTATAACACGTGTAACACTACTGAAGGTAATTTCCTCTTAATAGAGAATTCTCTAGGTTAGTAATGAAGGTAGATTGAATTAGTCACATATCCGCGATCTCATGTGCTATCAGGTTCCTTCTTAGGCGTCCATTACTCGTGAACTCCCTAAAGGACAGCCTGGAGTATTTGATTTTCAAGTCTTGAAGTTTATTTTTGTTCGAAGTATATCCCGTCATCTTTTCTATAGATGTACGTCAAAACAACCCTTTCCTCTTTTTTTCGTGGATGCTACTAGTTCGAGTATTTGATTTGCGTATTTGTTCAAGTATTTGTATTGAGGATTTTTCTCCCTTTATTCAAGTGAGAAGTCAATAGGCAGAAAAAAAAAATATTAGAAAACCAGAAAGAGCACGAGCAATCAAGAAGGCCATAAGAAACGTTAGCGGGGGGGGGGGTGTAAAAGAACCCAAGATTATCATTTCATGGATGACTGACGCCCGTTGAGGCCCGTTGACGCACCGTGACGAAATGGCCCAAACGCGCCATCTACACCGCGGCTTTAAAAGCGCCGTCCACTGCGATAAGGTCTATTGGGGACTTAGGTATGCCACGGCGTCGCATTAGTTCGTCTTTTAAGCAACTGGATCCCTTTTGAGCGGAGTCGGATTGTCGGCCTGCGCGAAGTTGGATGGTCTTTTGGGCGCATTGCTGACCACGTGGGCCGTGATGTGACGTCGGTGCTGATTTGATAATGACGATGGGTAGACCAGCATTCCCACAGCTGTAGACCCTCTTCGAGGCGACTGTGGAGCCTGACGAAGGTCAAGATCGACGCATAGCGAGGGCGGCGTCTAGCAAAGTCTTGAAGTTTATTCTTGTTCGAAGTATATCCCGTCATCTTTTCTATAGATGTACGTCAAAACAACCCTTCAGTTCGTGGTTCTCTCTGATGCTGTACGTGCGAGTATAACATGCCTCCGCCCATGTAATCATGTGTAGTATTATCTATGTACTGTATCTTTACGGAGGAAACAATTGTACAATGCAAAAAGGGATTTGCAATACATTTTTCCGCCAGGGTAGTAATAATAAAAATATGTTAATGTACGTGACCGTAATAAACACACAGCGACAACTACTACTTTGTAGATCGTGTGTGAAGAAAACATTTTTTAACAGAAGTACAATCAATCCGTCGATGTAGTTTTCTATTAAATATTCAATAAGAGGCACGTCCAGTGCGCTCAAGAGAAATGTCCGTTGAATATATGTTCTGAATTTTTCGTTCAGGACCTAGAGAATTGATCGCTATAAAGAGGTGATCTTTGAGAGAGATTTCACCGTGTATACTACGTTGCCTCAGATGAGCTGAATCCGGCTGCCTCAGAGATGTATGGGCGGTCGAGGCAGGGGCTTTGGCCACGCTTCCGCGAACTGCAATAGGCGATGCGGACGCTTTGATGCCCTGATTCTCTTTTGTGTAGCATGGCCGCGCTTTCCACACTGCATAAGTCACACAGAACCCCAGGCTCTCCTCGCACAAAGCTACATACCCGCTGCTCCTTTGTCAAGTGGTTGCCGAATGTGATTGCGACCAACGCCTAGAAATGCGTTGAAACCGGAGGGATGTATGGAGGCAGTTACATTGTTATAGGAAGGTTCAGTACAAATTTGGAGTGACGTCATAAGAGTAGTTAGGCAACCCTTAAAATTAACACCGAATATACGTCTATCTATTACATGAATGTAACTTTTACATTCCCGCATGTCAGAAAAATAACTAGTACCAGTGTACCAAGTGTTTGTTTCCAAATTTGGCACGAATACTTTTGAGCGGTCACGATCATGAATCATGAACAAATCATGCTTTCGATTCAAAAATTTGCCCCAAAATGTGATTTGTTTTTACAAAAAGTTCAAAATTTATTTTGAGTAAACTAAGCAGAGACATACCGACTGCTCATTTCAAAATATGAAACAAAATAAAGCCATCGCAGAGAACTGTGACTGTGTAGCAGTTGAACGTGTAGAAGTAACTGAAGTGTCTCTGAAGGTCTAGACCAATAACCTGAAGTTGAAGAACTAATTAATGAAAAGTTACATTATAAATGATATTGAAACAACTATTCAAAATCTATATATCATTTTCATAGTGTTTGTCCATTTAATACTAAATTACGCAATGTACGAGTAAATTGTTTATATTTGAGAACGATAACATTTTTCGTTTATTGTCATATACGAAGTACGTTGGAAATTAATTTTTATTTCATCCACATAGGTATCAATTTATTGTTTCCAGAGGTATGAAATGAACGGAAAAAAATATGAATCAAGAACAATTAAACACATTCATTGATGCTACATTTGTCAAAAATAGAATGGTTTGATTAGCGGAGTTCGATTTATTATATTGCTATGGTAAATAAAAATCCTCAAAAACATAGACGGGAGTAAAGATAATTTATCTTTCTTTTAATACACATTTCTTAATTATTTTAATTAGATACGAATAGAGAAAGTCTAATGGATTGTGCAAAATGAACACCGGAGGAAAGGGGGCGCTTAAGTTTGATACAAACATCTTAAAATATCCTCATTCAAAATTTTGATATTTTATCATACTTCAAGTTTTTTCGCCTAAACACGTGAAGAATGTGTAGTTTCTGGTGTCAGTACGAAGCATCATAACAGTAATCCAGGCAACGACATGAACGCCAGCGGTCTAATATGTGATTGTGATACATAAATGCCAAAGAAATTCTGATTTCTTAGGCTAGTACTTAATACTAAAATCATGTTAATACTAAATGTGTATCGAATGAATGTTCACAGCGATAATGTTGTATCATCCGAATGAGCAGAGGAATTCTCGATCGTATTCCGAGTGAACATTCAAATACCATCATACACTACGAATGTCGCTTTGCATTGAATCATCATGCGAGTTTGCAATAATATTGGTATAATAAATCTAGTTTAGCACTCTGTATCGCTCTCACCCTGCCTGATGCAACCCGCGGGACGTTTATGCGTTCCACACTCCGTGTCGTTACGACCCCTGACATCATGAGACCACATTAACATTATTTTGGACAAAAGAGAAGAGATAGAGAAGGTGTAAAATGAGGATGATAAAAAGAACAAAAATAAGAACAAAGAAAATAAGAAGAAGGGGAGAAAGAGGAGAAGAAGAAATAGGAGGAACAGAAGAAGAAGGAAGAGAGGGGAAACAATGAGAAAAGAATGAAAGAAAAGAAATGAAAATAACTATAGATTTAGCCCCTGATGTTATCATATTATTGTCGTTACTGCCTGGAACATTGAGAATAAGATTGAAGAGAAGATGAAGAAAGTAGATAAAGAGAATAGTGAAGGAAGGAGAAGAAGAACCAGAAGAATAAGATAGGGAATAGAGAAGAATAAGAAGTGGAAGTAGAAGATAAGTAAAAAGGAGGGAAAAGGAGACAGATATGAAAGAGAAAGGAAAGAACAGAGAGACAACTATTCAAATAAGCCCGTTGTTGTTATTGGCTAGTTCATTCAGATGACGAATGAAAAAAAGTAAAAGAAGGTAATAAGAACACAAATAAAGAGAAAGAGGCGACAAATCTGAAGAATAAGATATATAGGATAAGAATAATAAGAAAGAGAATAATAAAGAAGTATAAAAATAAGAATAAAGAAGACAAAGAAAGACAAGAAGTAGTAGGAAAATGAGAAAAGAAAAATAACACGCTGAAGAAGAATAAAAGAAAGAAAGAAAAGAAGTGGAAGAGTTTTTGACCAATTTCACTACCTCTTGCTCTGCATATGTTACAGAAATAATGTATATCATACATTGTATTACATGACTCGTATATTATTGTACTTCCCAGACTAAAGCTGTTGGTGCATTGCTCAAGACCCTGTGAAGTACAAAGTGTTTCAATTGTGATGCAGTTAATTGTACAGGAAATATCCTCTCCTCTCGGCATTGCGAAAATTATAAAAATGTATGGGAAGATGTTATTTTATTAGGGATAATTGCACAGAATTTCGTCACAAAACATCAACTATAATTAAGTAAACTAATTATTATAATTAAACAACAAACGTGCATTACGTTTTTCATTCCAGATAATCTTCCTAACTACCCAAATTACACGCATAGCATATAACATATGCCTTTATTTACCATGAGCTTAAAATAACTCTTGAATGAGAGAAAACCTGTATTTCAACCTGTGTTATTCTTTGGAAGCACATGATTTGAGGCAGATTAGTTCGTTCATAAGTCACGGGGGCGCTTGCCGATGCATGAATATGGGGTGAAGCGCTGCAGGCCCCTCCGTCCCTCCGTCCCTCCGTCCCTCCGTCCCCTGTCCCTCCGTCTCCGTCCCCCGTCCCTCCGTCCCCCGTCCCTCCGTCCCCCGTCCCTCCGTCCCCCGTCCCTCCATCCCCCGTCCCTCCGTCCCCCCGTCCCCCGTCCCTCCGTCCCTCCGTCCCCCGTCTCTCCGTCCCCTGTCCCTCCGTCCCCGTCCCCCATCCCTCCGTCCTTCCGTCCCCCGTCCCTCCGTCCCCCGTCCCTCCGTTCCCCCATCCCTCCGTCCCGTGGGGTCCCGTGGAGTTCGCGTGGGGAGTTAGCGGCACCGCGCGCCATCCCCGAAGCAGCTCAAGTGCTGCGGTAGCAGGTCGCTTTGTGTACCCTGGACGCTGCCAGGACTTATCGGAAGCCTCGAATGACGGAGATGTTCCTGATGAAGATTTTGAAACCAATTATTTCGTTAATTTACCATTGCTTCTTATCTGATTAGTATATTTTATGTGTCACATTTTGGAATTATAACGATATACAAATGAGTTTGTGATTCTTTGAATAAAACTTCCGCAAATGATTCTTTAGTGTGATTTTAATAGATGAGAATAACAACATTTAACGAGAATAATAACGAGGCATTATTAATAGACGCCGTTAAAAATATAAAAATTAAAACCACAAAAAATATCCCACTCTACGTTCGAAATTCGAAATAAAACTTTCGGACGTTTGTGCAACGCCCGTAACATACTTCGTAACATACAAGACGCTTTGAAAATATCTATACGTAACTTAGCTGAACGACATCATCACCAATAAAAGTCAAAAACAACAGAACAAATTAAATGAGCACACGAACCAATTATATGATTTTATTGGACAATAGTCAACATAAGGCTGAAGATGAAAATACATTAAACATACCTCACATTTAAAAGGGTAATTGTTATTATTTAATTATTTTATGTATTATGTGTAATAATTAATGCCGTTGCTAAATGTTCCGAACATATTTTAAATTTGCAAAGTAAAAATTAAAAAACATTAATTTCATGTTCGAATGTAGAAAAATCAAATATATCATAAATTAGTTATCAAAGTCAGTAAATTTCGTATTAAATACAATAAAAACACAACATAATAACAAAAAGTAACTAAATATGATATTAAAAATGAAATAATCTATTCAATTGTCTTATGCTAAAAAATCTGTTTCTGATACAACCTTCTTGATACAACTTTATTCACTTCTAAAACATTTAATAGGAGGAATGTTCTATAGTCGAGATTGTAAACATATAATGAAATCGAAAAATCATACGATAAATGATTTTGCAGCCCCGTTAAATATTCTGTTTCATTACATTCAATCACAACCTTCACAAATTACGTGTATCACGTGCATTCTGAACACAATAGTTCACTGTGAATTGCAATAAACTGACACGATTTTAATATTTTAGTGACGTAATTCCATTTAATGAATATTGTAGTGGAAGAAATAAAACACAAACACATTTTGAGATAATAAGGTCGTGAGACAACTATTAAATTTCATGAATTTTAAAATTTGTGTTTAAAATATTAATCCTTGTTATTTATTATGATAATTGTATTATTTTCATTCAATAAAAGCAAAATAAATATTTTTCAGTCATACAAATCTGACACAAAAATTAGATTGTGTATCCAACAAAATACAGAATGTTATTTAGTTAACGCGTTATATAAAAAAATCTATCATTATCCTAAAGTGTTTTGAATATTTAGTAGTATTACCTTTATTTTCTTAGAAGTTCCCTTCATCTGATATTTGCTGGTGCCAACAAACCGCAAAACTACATGTGAGATGTTATTAAAATTGTTATTTTGCAAAAATTGACGAACACTGTTAAAACCCGAATAACAGAAAAAAAGTACCAAAAATAACTTATATCTATTCCGAAAATAAACAAGTAGTAATTATCTGCGCCATCAATGTGTTTTTCATCGTGTTTATAGATAATCATAACGATACGATCATAAGATTACGAGTCACCAGCATTTGTTTATATTCTGAATTTTTTTGAGAAACAAACAACATCTTTAAATGTGATAGCACCACTCTATCGGCAAAAGTTCCTTTCAAGCAGGTAAAGAGTAAAATAATGAAAAAGGCAAAACAGTGTTCTATCCACCAAATATCCGAATGTTAGGTAGTTTGCAGAAACCTATGATGTCACGACTTCAAATTGTTCCAGTAGTCTAGAAGTTCGTTTCTTGGAATTGAAATTGTTGAGGAAACAGATCAAAGAGAGCCAGCCAGACAAAGTAAAGGAAAAGGTCGCCTTGTCTTTAAAATTAGATTGTCAGAGAAGTTCAAGAAGTGCAAGGGAGCGACGATTCTTTATGTTAATGTACACGTAGCTTCCAGGTCAGAAAACATCAAAACGTCTCTGAAGGTAGATCAGATATATAAGAAACAGGTGCTTTACTAAGTATTCTTAACTTCTCTAGGGGATAAACCGAAACAAGATAAGGAATTTCATTATTTTCTAATCATTTTATTCATGCATGAACTTGTTCTCGGATCCAAGTCCTACTTCGTACAGAGGCTATTAAAGAATAGCAATATTACAAGAGCATTTTTATTTAATAGCATGGGTGCTTTATGGATTACAAAGCATTCATCTCAGACACTTTTGAAGGATCTTGTTTTTTGTCATGTTTCTTCTAACGTTTTCACTCGTAATATAGTTTAATTTAATTTTATTATCAGTATCCTACTCAAACTTTTTTGCACAGGAAAACAATATGTGAATAAAATGTGAAGAAAACGTTGTATAATGAGTGATCTCTTTTTAGTTTAGGGAGGTATTTTAGGCCGAAAGCAGCATTATGCGACGCAATAATAAGGCAATGTTGCGCGCTGTAACACGGCGCGTTTACAAAACACTGTTGCAACTCCAAAAAATAAAGACTTTAATGTAAATCAGTTTAAAATGACTTAAATGTGGAAAAAGTATTTATCTTTGACATTACTCCAACTGCCACTTGGGAGTATATACATCGCTCTTTAATGGCCGGAGATCACCATTTATTTTTATGGAATAATGGTGTCCAAAAATTCAGACATATATAAAAAATTTATATTTATACATTAAAAAACGAAGAGACAGACAGAGTTTGGGTATAACTTGGTCATATTAAATAGCACTCTCCTATACAAAACAGGATATTTGTGACAAAATTATCCCGAAAAAGCGACGATATGTTATTTAGAAAATACAATATACACTATTCTGTACGTTCATATGTTCACCTGTCATGTTCAACATTTGGAGAGACTGTATATAAATCTGAAAAAATGAAAATGATTTCCGAGAGTTTTATTGTCACTCAGGAGACCGCATACATATCACTAATGTATTCTGGTTTGAGAATGTGGTGTATAGCAGAGTTTAATTATGTGCAACAGTGCAAGAATGGCCAAAGTAAAAAGTCGATTCTATCTTCTAATATAAACATATATTTTAATTTTGGGGGTATTTTACATGAAGCCTCTGGAACATTTTCAACATTTATAAAAAATGGCTCCATTGTTTTTGATTAAATTTTGTTGTTGGATGGCATGTAGTACGTTCAAAAGAAGTGCAGGTGTGCAGGACTCGTTTTCATTAAAAACTCGAATTTTTCGAAAATTGCAAAATTCAAAATTTTTGTTAGCTTTTACTTACAACTACAATTGTGAAGATAAATATTTTTACCTCAATGCAATCTAATGATTTTTTTCCTTAAAGATAGTTTTGGAAATAAGGCCACGTACAATTTTTCGATAATTTGAGTATTTTTCACGTAATTTTGCGTGAAAGTATGGGCAAAAAAGTTCGTCCTGTTTTAGCATCATTAGTTAATAGAAGCCTCTGATCCAGCTTGGTGTGGAGTTACATTCTTGGCGCACTCTTATATAGAGTATCTGTATAAGTAGTATAAAAGAAAGAAAATCTCTTGGCCTGATAGGAAACTGTAATAGCTGAACTTGATCCCCATGCCGAGATCTATGGCACCTTAATTGATACTACGGGCAATATTGTTGCGGTGCAGTGGCAAGGTAGACCTACGGGATATTCGGAGAGTGCGGAGGTCCTCTCCACAGGGATTGTACTCAGAGGAGCGGTGGGGCCTGTGCGAGGCTTGGCTGGTGTTTTACACTCCGATATAAAACAGCTGGTAAGAGGATGTGATGGCTCGTGGCTAGCTGTTGGTCAGCATGCTAGTTTTCCACTACGTTTCCCCGGGTTCGAGTATCGGTCGAGCCAAGACTATACTGTGCATTTTCCTTGTAATGTCGCAGTGTATGTTGCTGTGCGACAATGAGAAAATTCGCTTCTCAGGTCGAAAAGACCGAAATACGGCGTGGGGATGACTACGTGCTAACCACACGTAACCCTTTAACCCACGGCCGCGAGGCAGGGACGTCGCCGCTAGGCCTGAGCCCGTTCTCAGGCTGCCGCGCCAAGTACATACATACAAGAGGATACGATAAAATCATAAACTTACTTCTGATTCAAGACCACATGAAACCAACTGTACGAAAAAAATGTGTGCCATTGTGTAGCATTACTAGTTACTTTCTTGGATACGGTTCAAAGAAGTGGAATAAATTTGCAATACGGCATCAGAAACGACTTCCGATCAGAACAGCCAGCATACAACACTATGAATACAAACATCCTTGCTTGAAACAGTTACACGTATATTTCTCTCAGTCCCATCCTGTCTATTTCCGCCTTCTGAGACTTTGCGGTATGTGATACTCCTTCTGTCTTGCTTCTCATTGAAATTACACTACAAATCTCACTCGTGAACGAGTGTGTACTTAATGTACTGTAAAATTACTCAAAATACATGTAATACTTCACGTTCTCTACCTGAATTACTACAATTTGTTCTCTACATATATGGAATATGTAACAATTTATTTCAGAAAGAGCAACACAAAAATTTCAATTTACGAATTTGATTACTTTCTAAAATTGTTCACTTAGCAAATAAATATTTATTGAAAATTTATTAAAAACTTAGACTAAAATTCCACATTAAAACACATTACATTTCATGTTTGTAAAGTTACTATTTAGAATGTGTAAATAAACATTAATATTCTACGTATAAAAATATACAGTTGCGTTACATGTAATTTCTGTCAATATTTCATGTGTGCATACTAAGGAGAAATGTGGGATAAATATTTGTATTATTAACAATGTAAGGATAGTAATTAATATTTGTGCACTTTCTCTCCAACCGGAATTTCCAGTCAAAGATTTGCATAAATATCTATGAATCCCAACGAGTTACTTTGCCGAATTCGCGTTTTGCCGTGACGTTTCCTCACTGTTTTATTCAACTGTGAGAATGTTTGATCGAACCGCAGAGCACACCGTGTTGTGGAAGCGTGTGTAAGTAAAGGAGGAGGGTAGGAGAAGGAAGAGGAAGGAAAGATCACGCGCTTCACAGCTCGTTTGTAAAGGTACTGCGCCGGCATTCGCATGGTGTTGACCGAAGAAACCACGGAAAGCTACCACTCTCGCCTACAATTCTACTCCAGACAGCGCCTGATTTTGAATTGAATTGAATTGAATTGAATTAATGCCTTATTTTACGTGGTGAGACTCAGGCCATTAGGCCTGCTCTTCCGTCTGACCACGCAAATTTCGCTACGCTCCTTTCACCAACTAGCAGAGAAAGGAGGTATTTCTTGGGCGAGAAACAGGCGATTTGAATTTAGCTCAGAGGCGTCATTTAGGCTTGAAAATCTTTTACATGCAAGTAAATCTACTAACATGGGACAGCCGGCTTTACTTCCCCTCCGAAGGAAGGCGTACGAAGGATTTTTTTCGCCCTGAAAAATCCACGGCTTCGATCGGGATGATGAATGAATTTGATCTAGCTTTCTAGCAAATGTCGAAAATCCTACCACCGACGGGACTCTAACCCCACTCCAGTGACATCAACTGATGCCCTGAGCCACCTAAGCTGGTAGAGAAACATCCGAAATAATACTCTTCTTTGAATAAGAAGTAAATGAGTCGCGTTGTATTCATGGCGGTAGGAGCTCGCGTATGCGCAATCTTCTGTATGAGAACAGCGCGTTCTCCCCTCTGCGTCAACGAGCGTGAGGCTCGCAGTTATACGGCGTCTGGTATGTAGGGCACAGCGCCTCTGGATGTGGAGAGACACAGCCCAGAACCGCCACGGTCTCAGACAATGCCTCTTAGCTCCTTTTCGCTGCAGAAACCTCATGAAGGACCAAATCTTGAGTTCGTCGCTGTGACTTCAGGTTCAAATACAATTCCTGTCATGCGGTTTTTGAGGTCAGTGATAACGAAACAGATATTCAAATATATTGAATAACAAAATGGTGGACCTCACCACATGGCGACTGAAAGTGTTAGTATGTTTTTGTATCAGGCCAAAATATGTCTAATTTCAAATAAAAAATATATCAGGTAAATATTGCCTCATTTTAGAAACTAACAAATAGGTGATGTCAACTTTAGGGTGTTAAATGGAGTTGTATGCTACTTGTAAGCTATTTGGTCATTACATGTGAAATAGCGAAATACATATTATTGTAAAATTTATTTTACGTGCCACAGGAAGCCACATTCATTATTCATACGTTAACAGAAACAGATCTGAAATTATTATTTACACTGTGAAACATTATACCAATTCTTCCTTTCTCATCAAAAGGTGGAGTTTGCTTACCACCTACATCTCACTTTGCGATGCTTCAGCGCACAGCAGACACACGATTGGACTTTCTTCCTTGCACACCGAACAGACTCGTAATGTACCAAACATACATGCATATACACTAATAATTACAAATTAATCCTTCATTGTTCATTTTCGGATATATATTGTGATTTAGGTCACACAGAGTGCTGTGCCACTCTAAAATTGTTGAAGTCACTGTCGCTGCCTTCTGCTGCTGCCAGCCACATCTCGCCTTCACGGCTGTGATATCGTCTGGCTGTGGGACAGTTTCCTGTCGACAAGGTGTTCCCAACAGAGTCGGTATAGACCCCCCTGGGAGTCGATGAAATTTTAAAGTGGGTTAATGATGATTAAGAGGTCCATTGGGGAACCTATATCTCAATATGAACCGCCCTTGATCAGCATAATCAATACTCTATTAATTGCAAGAAATATTGAAACAATTAACTTTTGTCTTATATTATGCAATAAAACCTATGATAATAAATTACTGGCTTCCCTACTTTCTACCTTCTCTTTCTCGCTGCAGAAATGTCACGAAGGACCAAATCTTGAATTCGTCGCATTGACTTCAGGTTCATGTATAATTGTTGTCGTTCATCCTTAGGAATGAAAATGTTGAGAAAATTCACGAAATGATAACTTTGCATTAACAATACTCTGAGAATGTTCTCTCCGCAGTAAGTACTGGAGAAGTGCAATGCTCAGTTTAGAAAAAAAAATCATCATTTGAAAACATCACATTTCAATGTAGATTTGAAACTCAACAACTCAAAAGCAGAAGCTTCGTCGATTATTGAAAAATCTATGTATTTACGAAAATATTGGTGTACGAAATTGTTATATTTAAGGAATTCATGTTTAATTCTCTGTCATGATTACAGATGCTGAATATTATGCAAAACGTGAGAGGGTTGATGAAGTAAACAGTTCGTTTAAAAGGAGTCCATGAAAGAAAAATGTTTAGAATTCCTGCTGCACGAGTTCCTGAGCAGTACGTTTACCCTTTTCTTTCAACCGAATTGCACTGTTGAAGGAAGGTATGCGCTCTACTATCTTTTTAATTGATATAAGAAAATTGATATAAAAAAACAGCACCGGTTAGCTTGAGCGGAGCCTAGACTGGAGAGAAATAAATAAGTCAATAAGCTAACAATATGTAAGTTAATCAGTAATTTTATGTTAAGTTAGTAAACAGTTAAGAAATAAGTCATAAGTCGTAGTAAATTGGTAAGTAACAGGGCAATATAATAAATAAAATAAAACTGGCATAGTAATAAGCACATTAGGGGGTGAAGGGAAGGGGGGATCGAAAATGTAAGGGCAGAGGCGCTGGTGCGGACGATCTTCTGTGGCGCTGTTTAATTTCAGGTGCTGAGGAGGCCAAGCACTGGAAGGAGACGGCGGGACGCCCGCGCCAGAAAATAAATAGTTAAAATAAACGGATAGATTAGTATGTACTTGGCTTCTGACGGCAGGTTTTTCCCCCTTCAGGGGTTTTTTCCTGAGCCGTACCTTATGGTCTCTTTTCCGCGGCTTTGATGCGATGGAGAGACCATTTGGGGTGAATACCAGAATTCGAAAGATTAGAACGCGAAAGGATGTAGGTATTGTAATGGCTTAAAGGCCTTCGGCCTAGCCACATAGGATCAAGTAAGCTAATTTGTTTGTAATAATTACCTATTAAATAAATATAAGAAAATTAATCAGCTTTATTGGCATACTACACGCTAGATGTGTTCGCCCCCTCTCACTCGCTATCTATTTTACTTTGTTCTTTATCACTCACTACATTCTTTCTCATCTGATCATCACCTTCATCATTAGGGAGCGGACTTCTACGATTTTGGTTATTTTTGTCAATTGCTTCAAGGCATAGCTAATTGAAATTTCTTGACAAATTGGTTCGAATTGGATGCTATGTAAATTAATATGTGGACATTTGTGCATATTCAGCTGTTTTTTTCTTGTTGGTGCACATGCATGAAATTATAGATCATATTTTGTATATTTCATTAAAATAGAGACTTAACTTTAAAACAACTGATGATTCCTTATATTTTCTTTATTTGTACGTGTTCATTGATTACGTAAGCTTATCACAGTTTGCATTTTTTCTTTTACATTTGCGATAAAACACTTGCGCAAATGTAGGATATTTCTTGATATCATTTTTTTAAAACCAGACAGAACAAAATCAAAGAAGACGTACAATGTACTTTACTAAGGTGCATATTTACTTCAATTATTTCTCCCGCAAAGTAAGCTAGGTTATATTAAGTTTGCACAAAACGTAACTTTTCATTCCAAGCATGCTTCTTCCGCATTTTATTAAGAAAAAGAAATATTGTGAATTTTAATTGCATATTAAATTGCATATTTCAGAAGTTTTAGGTCATAAATGCATATTTTAGAGCGTATAATGTCAGAGCATTATAATGCATATTTCAAATTTAGCGTAAAAATTCTATCTCTAGTCATCATATGGCATCAACGTAAAAGTCTGAGAGAACCGGCAAAAACGACCTTCAATTACTCTCTGCAAATCCGCGGATACTTTCTCATCAATGATTACTGGGTCCATATTTAATGTAAAAAGTATGTAGCTACGAATATGAACATTTTATGGTATTTTGAAATAGAGCTTTAATGTCAATATATATTTAAATTACCTTTCATTATTTCTTTCCAAGCAAACACACTGCAGGGCTATTGTGTATTCTGCAGCAGCTACTTTAATGAATCTGTAATTGCGTTTTCATTTCGCGAAGCAATGTATTAATTTGGCTGAATATTGTAGACTGCCTCTATTGTTTCCTTAAATTCATTTAATATTGTGGAGAGCAACAATAGAAAAACATTTGAATTCCTTTAATGAAAATTTAATCTACTTTAATTTAAAAGCCAGACTTACGGATCTATAAATGCAATAGATTTATATGGTGTAGCAGTGATACCATAGAAAAGGACAATAAGCTGGACACTGCGCACATGTCCCTCTGAGAAACAAAATTTCTACGAATATTAAACGAATGTTTTAATGAGATCGTGTATTGACCATACCATCTCGTAATTAATCACAATTTACAAGTGTCATATGGAAGCAGACACTTGTAATATAATACGCAACACAAAAAACACTAATAAAACAATAATTTCCGTTGGAAAGCCTGTCTTTGGCAAACATCCGCGTCCTCACAGAAGTGCAAGAGTATTTCCTACTTAATAGGGACTGGGTCCTTTGGTAATAAAGAAACAGCCAACATTAGGCTCTACGGATGCGACTGAGAACAGATTTTGGAGGGAAAGATCGATAGCTCTTCTTGGCTGTTCGGAAGACGCCACGACATACATTCCCTCTGAGGAATGTTGCAGTGTGATGGCCGAAAGGTTGGCACCTGTGCCTAGGGTCATGAATGATTCAGATAAAATAACGACACAATTTTTAAAATGATTCAGCTCTCTTTCTTCCTTAGTTATTGTTGAAAATATCCTTATATTTTGAACATTTGAAACATAACAGCCATTAAATATTATGAGAGGCACCCTCCGTATAAGGGTTACATCTAAGTGAAAAAACACCAACTTTGTATGGACGTAAGAAAAATTATTGGCATTCTTCGAATTGAAAAAAAGTATATTGAATTCTTTGAAAAACAAAAGTATATAGAATACTTCAATGAAAAAATTCGAATTCTGAACCTTCTTTTCTTTCTCCTCTAAGAGATATCCCTCACGTTTAGCGTTTAATTTTATTTAAAACACTTGGAATCGACATAGTACAATACAGGGCTTGTTTGAAAGACAAAAGTGACGACTTTATAAAGTGAAATACTAAAACTTGAAGTTTTCAAGATTGGCTTAACTTAATGAACTGTTTAAAACATTCCCTCAATACAAATCTTTATGAAACATGTCGGCTAGCTTGGTCTTCCGGTAATGGCAAGGAAACAATATTTTAAAAAGGTAAAGAATTTTTCCGCATAGTCTACGTTATATAGAAGTCAGGTCTACAGAAGTCTTATAAAGAGCAACAGACCAAATATGTTATCAATACAATTTATTTCAGTCAGGTTTGAAGGAAGTTTTAAGCTTTATAACGTAAACCAAAGATATGCAGAGATATATAATTTTAAGTTCATTTATAATGGAGAAAATGTAATTATATCATCCAAAACGTTAAATACTATGTCATGACCTCTTCAAAAAGCATTCCATTATGTTATGTAGTTAATACCTTTTTATATCTATTCCTCATGCGACAAAAACATATTTATTGCCAGAAAGGATTTTACGTTTGGCTCTTCCGGACCAATGATGTCTGTGCACTGCTCCTGCAATTATACTTAAACAATAGGTCTTACAAGTTGAGTAACTTAATTGCATCTTATCCCATACACACTTGTTCGCTGACTGAAGCTTAATTATATCAATCTACAATGTTTAAGCCGTTTATATTATTAAGCACCTCACTTAATATTTACGACACAAAGTAAGAGTTGTTCAATGTCTTGAATTATTTGAGCAATAAAAATTCATTTACATTAAGGCACTTTTAAAGAACGAAAATTATGTTTTACACAAATGTTAATTCTAGATCTATCATTAATATAATCAGTAATATCTATCAGTATCATTTCCTGAGAGAAGAAATAATATTATAATTCAACAACAATAATGAAATAATTAAATATTTTTATGAATGACGAGACGAAACTTTCAGTTCAGTTATACTTACTTTTCTCTCTCGTCATAGGTGGATTTTGTTGCATCAATTTGAGTAGCATCTTACAATAACGTTACCAAACTTGGAAGATGGAGTTTAGATGAAGTCTCGGTAGGTAGAGTTTTCGATGGTTGAAAATTAAAGTGCCCGGTTCAATTGATTGTTTGATTAGTGATTCCAGGAGTGCCAACTACTGAAATCATTAGTCCCGTTAGTGTAATACAATTTTCGGTGATATTTCCCCAACAGATGGTGACTTCCGGCGCCGACCTACCTGTTGGCTAGCGGGGTTTTCCCCTTCGTGGTATCTCCCACTAGCGGAGAACCGCCCCAGCCGGGACAAGCTCTAAGCTCCGGCCGGTCTCTCGGCATGTGTGATAGTGTAATGCTTGTCAGTGTAAATGTATGTACGTAGGAGGTGAGGATAGGAAGGGAAGGGAAAGGTGAGATCACGCGTGGCCCATTTACTGGGGCACTACGTCGGCATTCTCCTGGTGTTGATCGGAGAAACCAGGGAAATCTACCGATCAGTGCTCAGTTCAAGCTTTGTATCCAATTCAAATGAAGCAGATACAAAGATATTTGGCTTAGAAACCTACTAAAATAAGAGTCCTCTGACAATTCCACCCCAAAAAAATTTGTTGTTAAGAATGCATCCTATCCGAAAATGCTGAATTGGATAGTTGTGATGTGCTAAATGTGAGGCAAAATCCAATAGACTGCAACAATGTTAGTAAATCTATAAACCACTTAAGGTCTAATGTGCAAAAAGGTCTAGGAACACTAAGAAAAAAACATAAACAATGTTATATTTTGAAACGCAAAAAAAATCGTTCTCTTATTTTGTTTTGAAAAGTTACATCACCTTAAGAATTACGAGTATTAATGTAGCATAAAACGTGTATTATCACTCTCGTGAAGTAGTTACTGGTCGAATTCTTTTTCATTTTATGCAGTTATACGTTTCCAGAAATATATTAATTTATATGTTCAAAATCATTGTGCGTTACTTTTAATCAATAGAATAGTTCTTTTCCTGTGACGAATAGAACTTAAGCTAGATATCATCGTTGTTAAATAGGTTTTTAATAGAAACATTTCTAATATTTCCTCTCAGATTCGGATTATTATTCTAATCTATCATATTATTTGTAGCAGTTATCAGATATAGAAATTACGTGCTTTATACTAATATTTTTATCAAATTACACATTTTTATCACATTATTATTTTTACTCATCATGCTTCTCCTTCTTTCCACTTCATTTCTGTTACCTATTCTCCTCCTCCTTACTTCACTTTGTCCTCTACCAACTTTCCTCCTCTTACGTGGCCCACATTACTCCTCATTCTATATCAATTCTCTTCTGCATTGCTTCCTTCTTCTCCTGCTTGAATACTTCATCTCCGTTCTTTTTTCTTATTTTTTCTTCTTCATCCATCTCATCTTTATTCTTTTATTGCATCTCTCTCCTTCGAATATGTCAAATTTTAAATCATTTTCCCCCTTGAATGAAAGTGGTAGTAATGAATATTATGATGATTATGGTTGAAGAATGGCAACCGTGACAGGACCACTAAAACGACTCTGGGGCAACAATCCACTTCAAAATTTTGTATAACTTTTAATTTTTGTGTTGTCAGCACATTTGGTGTTTGGCATCAACTTGAAATATCATGATTTTTCTTAAATTTGCCTAACCTTATTGTGATGGGAGGAATGAATCTTACGGAACAAATGGAGTTTATGAGGCCAGAGCAACGGAATAACCACGTGAAAATCTGCTGCGAACCTGCTAGGCCCACCATAAATTCCGCTTGGATTGAACAGGAATCGAAGTTGAGCCCCAGGGATGGGAAACGAGCTAATGACTATACCCCGGGACCAGATTAATGCCTCAATGTACTCTAAGCACGTCCAATCCACGAGATTTTCAAATAATATTAAAATTTGAATAATTACCCGGTGTTACCAGAATATTTATCGGAAAAATGCCTACAGCAGGGCTGTCGAATGCAAAACTAGATTAAACTGCCTACGAGTGTTCGCTGCAGTGTCCGGCGGAATACACTGTGCACCCGTAGATGAAAGCAGCGCTAAAGCCCGGGCAATACCTTGTGGGCTGTCCCATTGAACAAACACTTTTTCAGAGGCTGCAGCATGGGGAAGAAAGTGGAAACCACTCTAAGTCAGGATCTTTCGACTCCCATATAAACTGGTGTAGACAGTATGCAGTTGCGCGTTCTACTTTGCACGTTCTTGGAGGATCGAAAATACACACTGCTGCCAACATTATTGGTACAATTCGTGGACTGGCGGGTCCACAGATCTGTATTATACATCATACGTTACTTATATATCATTGGACAGGACGCAAGTAGGCGCGCCTGATGAAAAATGCTCATGATGCATTTAGTCATGGGGTTTTCCTACAAATTATCTTTACAAGAATTTAATCTGCCAGTTTTTAATCTCCCTGTTTCACATTTCCCAGACATGCGTAATATTTTTAGCGTGCCAAGTTGGTGAGCATTGCCTGTATCTGTACCCAGTCTCACTAGCGCCTCGTTCCTCCCATCGTAAACTTCCTCACCAATTTCAACGGGAAGTTCGAAGTCTGTGTCCCCTGTTGCCTGTTGGCGCTCGCTCGACTCTAGCCGATGCGCCTCAAAAGCCTGACCAGCCTGACGTAGCCTGCCCGTCAGGCTCCAGCTGACGCAAACAAACCCGATGCTTTAAACATCGCGTTAGACCACGACAGCTTGAGAGTTTGGAATGATAAATGTGTATTTTCCAACAGCCGCACCTTATGGTCTCTTTTCCGCGGCTTTGATGCGATGGAGAGACCATTTGGGGTGAATACCAGAATTCGGAAGATTAGAACGCGAAAGGATGTAGGTATTGTAATGGCTTAAAGGCCTTCGGCCTAGCCACAGAGACTCAAGTAAGCTAATTTGTTTGTAATAATTACCTATTAAATAAAATAAATAATTTTCCAACTGTTGGGATTGATTGGTTAGAGTGTCCTGCGCTTGTGCAGTAGAGTCTTTGACAGCATTACCTGCGGACCCTTCCAAAACCATTTGCTGGGCAATTTTTTCGTAGCTAGCCCTAAAAAGTTTTCCCTCACCACCCACGAAAGAAGTCATGTCAAAAGAAAGAAAAAATATATTGAACTTTGGAAATCAGAGATTGATACAATATTCATTTTTTGTAAATATTTGTAGCAATGTTTGAAATTTATACAGAAGGTAATAAAGCAGTAGGTGACAAATCAGTAATTTGTTGAATTTGTCATGTCATTCCGAAAAGAAGCACAAGAGTCCAAAATATTTTAATAAGCTATCGTGTTCCCTTATACTAGATGAATAATAATTAACAAAATGGTTTTTAAAAATTTGGTGTGAATATTTTGAATCGCCCGTTATGTTTCTCCGCAGCTCAAAAATATTCCTATTAAATTTGAGATACACTCCGATAAATTAACATTTTAGTAAAAGATACAAACGCACTCTCATATACACATACATTTACTTTTATATACTAAAAGAGAAGACTGAGCGATTGCTATCCTAATGAAGAAGAAAATAAACATATAACTTTGCAATTTACAGATCAAATCTTATTATGCTTTAAAATATTTTCAAACATTTTTTTGAATGACTGATTGAGTGATTAGTGATTCCGGTCAATGGCTAAGTCATTAGTTCCGTAAGCTTAGTGAATGTTTTTTCCTCTAGGGAGGGCTCCGACTCCGACCTGTCCGTCTACTAACAGGGTTTTCCCTAACCAGTTATCTCCTCCCAGCGGAGCACATCCCCAGACAGGACAAGTTCTAAGCTCCCGTCCGGGCCCCGGCATGTGTGGTAGTATATTGCATGAAAGTGTGTGTGTGTGTAAGGGATGAGGAAAGGTCAAGGAATGGAAAGGAAAGATCGCACGAGTTTCGTGGGCCATTTGGTATGGTTCTGTTCCGGCATTCGCCTGGAGTTGATCGAAGAAACCAGGAAAATACCGATCAGAGCAGCCGGCCGTTTGAATTATCTCTAAGTAGCGGCTGAATTCTACCTATGTAGCTAGTTGCGAAGGTTTTGCCACCGTCGGGACTCAAACTCTAGTACCTCCCGGTCACATGCACATGACACTACAGCGATATGAATTTATACCCTTTCCGATAGAAAGGTATTGTGATCTCCTATGCAGCGGTGGCCCTAGTGTGCTCCTGCAGCACTCCTCCCCTTGTCCCTACACCGCAGTGAACTCGATGAGCGCCTCGGCGGTTGCTGCTCTGCGTGAGAAGACCGGGCTTCGCCGCGGGCGTGGATCCTCGGGTGTGTCCACTGCTGCGTCGCAGGACTGTTGTCCTGGGCTAATGAGGCGGCTGATCCTTCCTGCCGCCCCCGGCCGCCCCCGGCCGCCTCTCGCACGCGCAGCGCCGCGCGGCCGAGCTCCTGGCGAACCCTGGCCATGCAAGAGGGCGCGACGCGCAGGGAAGCCATGCGGAAGTGCTGCAACTAATGCGCAGCAGGCGACGGCTCCTCACCTACTATTAAGGCCCATTGACAACGTAAACATAGACATTAGCATAACACATTGACGTAAACATTAACTTAAGTGATAGACTGAAGTATTCACAATATCTGACATAAACCTAAGCAAAATAAAAATTTCCTATGGTTTTGAGACATTCTAGTTTACTGTTGGTTGGATGTAAGAATTGATTTCGAGGTATCGAGTGTGTCCATGACCCATGATACATGGCCATGGTGGAGAGTTTAGGCATAGCTCTGGTGGAGAGTAGAGAGTTTCTGCAAAGCATAGCAGCAGCCCTATCGATCTTCTGCGCATGCGCAGAAGATCGATAGTGCTTTAACGTACGAGGTGCACAAAGTCCCTTGTTCGTCTCTCGACTTCGGTCCTATTTCGATACTAGATTTTGAGTTAACGTACTATGGTTCATTTCTTATGTCTTACTTAAGCATAAGCACGGAAGCTTTTAAGTTAACGCCTTACGTGTTATGCTTATGCAAACGCACTGTGAATGAGTCCGCTTATGGACGTAGTCCTAACTGTTATGTTAACGCAATGCTAATGTTTATGTTTGAATTGTGAATGAGCCTTTACGGCTCCCACTGACCGGCGCGGAAGATTCGCAGCGGAAGTTTCGCGTTACGTGTTGCCTTATGGGCACGTTACGACCTGCACGGCAGCGTTTGGCAGCGTTTAATTCGCGGCAGATTTTGCAACGCAGTCGGTTGCGTGTTTTTCGCTTCCGCTTGAGTTACCTGGAAATCCGCCCGCCTCTTTTTATTTTAATTTTGTTTTTAGAATTAATTTATAAAGTTTATTTAACATGAAACTCTTCATTTGTATTGTTTGCTTAAATCTAATTACTTACCAACTAAATATAATCTAAACTGCAATTGACGAAGGGACTTATCGAACACCTCTAAAAATCATTAAGATTGGCAAAAATGTTCAGAAAAGAATGAATAGGATATCTGCTTTTTATTCTAGTTTGGTTTTCATTCAAATTTCCTATGTTAATGTGTCTATCTTGATTAATAAGGCGTACCTTTAGAATAGAAATTATAGGCAAGATCGGCTATGTGGTGTGCGATGGGTCTTTAGGTTAAGTTCGTGGTGTCATTGTTTATTGGAATAGTGATAGTTCTTAGCTATGTGTTTTGAATTCTCTGAAGTTTGTTGATATTATAGTTAGCCGCGTTCGTCCAAATTGAACAAGAGTACAGGAGAAGAGGTCTTACGATGGTTTTATATATGGTTATGTCATTATTTAGTGAAAGTTTACTGTTACTTATTAGTGATTTTAACTGTATTATTTTCGCTTTGGCTTGTTGAACTTTGGTATCTATGTATATTTTCCAGTTGCGGGTTGTGTCTATGTGAAGACCAAGGAATTTAACGGCATTGTTATGAGGAGTCCATGGGATTGTGTTGTTTATTTTAAATGGAATAGGGATGGAATATGGTCTGAAAGTCAAGACCTTAGCTGTAGATTTTCAAGCGTTGATTTTCATTTTCCATTTCGTAGCCAATATTTCTATATTATTTAAATGTGGTTGGATGTCGTTAGCTATATACTAATTAACAGATGAGTGTAATCCTTGAGGTAGGCCAGCTGTAATTCGGCTGGGGTTCGAATTTTTATTTCCTATTGTAACTGAGAAAGTTGTATTGGTGAGGAAGATTTAATTATTTTGAAAATGAATGTAGAGGAGTCTATTGATAAGAGTTTAAAAATTAAGCCTTCATGCTATTCCCTGTCAAATGCTTAAACGATATCCATGAAAAGTGCTATTGAGTATTGTTTTTTTTTTTTTGAAGGAGGGGTGGAGATGTTCTGACATACTCAAAAGTTGATATGCTGTGGATAGTTTATGGAGGTGTGGAGGCTTATGGGCTTATATTTTTCGGGGATGCAAGGATTCGTATTGGATTTAGGAATCGGGAGGATGATAGAATGTTTCCAGGTAGTAGGGTAGTAGCCAGTTCTCGAACATGAATTATATATCTTTACAATGAAGACCATGGCGGTATTGGGTAGGTTTTTGAGAATTATATTATATATTTTATCGTGACCGGAAGCTTTTTTATTTGGTAGGTTTTTTAATAACTTTTAGAGTTTCATGTAAAGTGACGTATTTCATTTTTTGTGGAACGTTGAAATTAGGGGAATTCACGTCGAGTTGAATTTAGGTGTGATCTGGGAGGGGGGGGGGAGAAAGTGAGATTTGGTGTGAAAGTTGATGCGAAATAATCGGGTAATACTTCCATTTTGTCGGCAGTAGGGTGTATGTTTCCATTTGGAGTAGTTAGTGGGAGTATTATAGTTTTTTCTGAGTATTCATTATTATCTTATAGATATATTCCTAAGTATAATTTTTTAAGAAATTAAAAAGTGAGTTATTCTTTGTGATTAATGAATGTATGATATTATTTGATTTAGTTTATTCGTGGTGTTCTAGCGCTTTTCTATTGATTTTGGTTATAGTAGTTATTTATTTTTTAAGTTCGGGAATTCTAAGTGCTATCCATAATCTTCTAGTTTTATTTTTAGTTTCTATGATTTTGATAATGCTTTGTGGTAGTTTGTTTGATATGTGTTTCCGAAGGGTGATCGGTCGCTCAGAGTTGTTTGCCTATTGCATTAATTATCATATTATTTACTTGCGTTATTGCCTGGTCTATTTCGGTTGGAGAGTTTAGTATTTTAAAATGTTTTTGGTTTTGCATTATTTTTTTTAATTTGGTCCAGTTTAGGTAGTAAATATTACTGTTGGCGTGGTTGAGTGGGAAGGAGGGATTTGATGTGTAGAAAATAATACTGGAAGGTGGTCTGAGTCGAGTTCAAAATGCGGGGTTCAATGAAATTTGGCATTTATGTTTGTTGATCTTAAGTATATCAGGAAGCCTGATTAAATTATAGGGAAAATAGGTTGGTTCTGGGGATAAGATCAATTTAATTTTGTTTGTTACAACATATTTTAAGAGTTGGGCGTCTGCTGCATTGGTAACTCTGCACCCCTGTGTAAATGTTTAGCATTTTGATGTCCTACAAGAACGTAAGATGGTAAGCGCGGAAGTAAAATGTTTAGATCAGTAAATTTTGTTTTTACGTTGAGGGGTTTATAAGCGGCAATAGTAGTAAAATTCGGGTTTGCGTTGGTAATTGAATCTGCTATTGTTTCGATGCTAGTGTCCAATTTTCTTCCAAAAAGTCGTTAGTTTTTTTTAATGAGTATGATGACACCGCCGCCTAGAGAGTTGGTCCTATCCATTTCTACTGTACCCTGGTAGTTTGTTGTAACCTGGTAATTTGAAGGTTGCTGGAGGTTTGAAATGAGATTCTATGATGCATGCAATGTCAACATTGTTTGTTTGAAGAAAGAAATGGAGTTCGTGTTTTTATTGCTGATGCTACATGCGTTCCAGTTCATTAGGGTTAATTTATGATTTGAATTTTTTGTGGGGGAACTAAAATGAGAAGTAATTACTTGTTGTATGTTTTGAATAATAGTTGGAATGACTGAATTTCTGATGTTCATTTTATGGGTTATTATATGATTGATAATATTATGGATAAAAAGGAGCACTGAGAAGGTTGTTTTGGAGGAGAATATTCTGTGGATTGTTTGTTGGTATGTAAGGTGGGATATTATTTTGTGTGCGATATAATGCCGATTCATGGGTACAATTTGTTATGTTAGCGGTTTTATGAAGACTAAAGAAATGGTGGATATTACGAGGCGGGGGTTGGGTTCATTTATTATTTCTCATGTATGTAGAGGAATTTTGGAACATTTTTGTTTTATTTTACGATAATTTTCTAAAATACTGTCGTCGACGATATGTTCGTCAGTACGGACATATGCCCAGTGCGTCCCTTTGTTTATACATTTCGGAAGATTTTTTTTTGCTGGGGCAATTTACTGAGTAATGATTCTCAGCTCAATGAATACAAGATATTTGTGTGTAACAGTTATTTTTAATATGTCCAAAGTCTAGACATTGGAGGCACTGAATTATTCCTTTTGTTTTTAGTCTTCTTTGAAATTTAACTTTTATGTTGCAGATTTAACTAGTCCGAAGAATTAATTCAATTGATTGTTGATCTGAAAACTCTGCCGCTTCCACTGGGATGGGCTGATTATCTTTGTACAACCTGGTGACACTATTAAGGGAGGAGAATTGTTTCTTCATGTTCTTATATATGTCGAATGTTTTTAAAAAACACGGGAAAGTTTTTGATGGTTGGGTCCTTATACTTATGAAATTGTTTTTCAGTTGTTACGAAATATTGAATTGCTTTTTTGAAGTCTTCTATAGTTTATAAGTTGACTTTGGCCTTGTTATTAATGTACGTTACAGTAAATTGCGCACTAATTTGAGTTTTAATTTCTTGATTTAGTTCAGTAATGTTTGTAATATTATTGATGTAGATGGGTGGTATTCTAATCTTTTCAGATATAGCGGGATCGGTGGTGTTTGCAACATCGCCATCAGGAAGGTCAAACAGACTTCTGAATATATTCTTAATAGGAAAACCGTAATTAGTATTGGAGTTGGTAAGTGATTTTTTGGATTGATTTGCATTTTGGATAGGATCACTATTTTGTCGTTTGCCACTGTTCACTTGAGGGATTGGAGCGAAGTTTGTATTAATATTATCACTCTACCTTGAAGAATAAGTTGCGCCTTCGGCTGGTACGTAATGACTGACCTGATTTTGTTGATTATTATTTTGAATATGTGGCTACATACTTGTAGCCTGCATTGGATACACTAACGGTGCTGTTTGATGAAACAACTACGCTTGTTGTGATGAAGTTTGTAGATACGCTGGTGCGAATGGAGCTGGAAACTAACGGATATCGCCTTCAACGACCTCCATTTGGCCGTCGGTTGGATAAACCAGGGCTAAGGCATCGGTTATGCACAGGCTCAGGCTAGCGTTGTTGAATGATGATGTTAATCAGTTATTAAAACACTGCACTTTAGATTGAAGTTGCGCACTGTGTAGACTTCAACATTTCGCTTACGCACCTTTCGCTACGAAATGTAAACTGCTACTGAAAGTAGCGCTCAGGATCCTATAACTCCTATATAACGTGGTGGGGAACATTACAGTGGGGCGCTCAAGAGCATTATCTTCTTACACGAACTAAAATACGAACTGCTACCACTGTCATTTAAAACGCGCGTGGGTTCTCGGAACGCAAACACACGCGCTTGATACAAGAAATCGCGCCACTGTTCGCGCTACCTTTTCTTTTATGCTTGTGTTATTGTGAATAGATGAATTTTAGAAGATAAACACATAGTATTTAACTTCTTTTGTAATTTATTTCAGAAATCGTTCATAATCAAAGTGTATTCGTATTTCTTGACCAATTTTTATGTGCGAAAGTTGGCGAGCCTTGCCAGCAGCTGTATCCGGCGACACTAGCGCATCCTATAGTAGCAACTTCTAGCTTTGTCCCCAATTTTGATGGAGAGTTGCCGGGCCCTGGAAGCGCTGCGCTGCGCACAGGTCGGCTGCTCAGATCAGAATGTCCTCCCACCTTCGGGAGCCTTCGCTCCCCCCTGGGTCAAGCTCCCCTTGCCTTCCCGTAGAACTGCCGCTCGAGTTTCTCTGTGGAAACCATGGCAACGGCTCGACAGATGTCGAATATTTTGACGCTTCGGCGCGAACGGTCCCGAGGATTTTGTCGGCCCGCCTAAAGCGCAACTTTCTGCGCCGGAACCGTTGCTGATGTTTGGCGCCGGTCTGTGGGAGCCTTTATATCGGCTATTACACTCTGCGAGTATTAATGTGAACAAGGAAAAAACATCTTCCGTTTCAGTATTTTTTTAGTGAAATTCCAAAGTGAGTTATTCTTTGTGTTTAATGAATGTATGGTATTATTTTATTTAGTTTATTCATAGCGTTCTAGAGCTTTTCTATTGATTTTGGTTAGAGTAGTTATTTATTTTTTAAACTAGGGAAGTGCCATCCATAATCTTCTAGTTTTATTTTTAATTTCTATGATTTTGATAATGCTTTGTGGTAGTTTGTTTGATATGTGTTTCCGAATGGTGATCGGTCGCTCAGAGTTGTTTGCCTAGTGTATTAATTATCATATTATTTACTACATAACATTTTTCTGTTCCAGAATCCACCATATTTACAAGAGACACCGACATATTATCCTTTTCTTTATTTTACTGAGCTCTGGCGGCAACTTGGAAATCCACAGAAAAATGTCACACATAAAGACCCGAATATATTAAATATTCTAATGAATAAATGAAAGTACAAAGTGTACGTGCAAATTATACCATAGAAGAGAACTTTAAACTGTATGAAATATAGATTTAACGTACTCAGTAATTATCGTTTTTTTAAAATTATTCGTGATGTTGTTTCAGACAATATGGAGTCCGTACATACTTTTCTTTTCCACAATGTCCCTGACTACTACAATGGTAAGTACAAGAGAACGTGAAGGACACTAAAATATATAGCGAAAGTTGGCTCATTAAATGAGTAACTGTGAATACGAGCCCAAATAAAAGTTCAGAAAATAAGAGAGCAACTCACGTAAAGCTACTCTCTCTCCGCCAGGCAGCCGCAACCCTCTCTCTCATCCGCAACCCGAAAACCGATGTTACCGCACGCGCCAAGGCCGGCCCAACGCGGCGCCGCGTCTCCGAGGACAGAGTCCTGCGGGGGACGTAAAGAAAAGCGGCAAACGAGCGGCTCCTCGGTGTTCAATAAAACCGCGTTAACCTGCGGAGGACCATTAGGTTCCTTGGAGGGCCAGGGCTGCCAACCGCTACGCCGCGACGGCCGCCCCCAGCTAGCAGAACAAAAGAAAGCACTGCCCAACCCCACGCACAAACAATTTTAGGCTAATTGCCAGCCGTACGCCCGAATTTTACGGTCATTGAAATTTAACAAAGCTGTGCGTGCAGTTTGCTTTAATCTTAAGCTAACATCATTCGCCTGGAAAATACAGATAGATAATATGTGTGTTTTAGGCCGCTTCAACTACTTGCATTATTATTAGTAACCCTATAATTTTGCAATAGTGGAACTAAAGAAAATTGATCCAATAGTAAAGACTAATCAAGGGGTCTAATACAAAAATTATTCCGGTTCATACTTCCCAAAATGCAAGGTTGTACCAATTGAAGTCTGTTACATATATCCTCATGTGCTAACATTAACAAAACTTTAAAAAAAGTAAGACAAAGGTCTAAAATAGGGTTCAAATAATTGTTTTCGTAAAGCCTAAAATTCGCCTCAAAGTTTGGGAAGCTTGTCGTATTCCTTTGTTTTGGTGTTATTGGGATTATTGAGTTTTGGGGTTTATGTTAGCACATAAGAACATATGTTACCGATTTTAATTTGTAACCAATTTTTTGAAAATAAGTGTAGGAATACTTTTTACTAGGGTCTGTAAATTACCTTTAAATTTTGGGTCTCATTTTTTTCGAACTTTTTTAGTTTGTGTGTACGTTACTGATTTTACTTTATACAACCCTGAATTATTGAAAGTGTGGTCTGGATGAAGTCTCCAAGATCCTTTAATTTTTTATCCATTTTCATTGGATTTCAAGAATGAAAGTTGTTTTATCTAGGCGGGTAGCTGAAGCGTGTCTCTAAAGATCAACCGGGAGAGGTGGCTAAGGGCATCAAAGGATTTCACTGAAAAGCCTCTGACCGGGAGGTCCTACGGTTCGATTCCCGACGGTCATGGAATTTTCTACACTAGCTTCAAATCTAGGTCGAGTTCAGCCGTATCTAGAGGAACGTGTAGCGGTCGCCTGCTCTGATCGGTAGTTTTCCGTGGTTACTCCGATCAATACCTGGCGAATGCCGGAGCAGTACACTAACAAACGGGCTACAGAACGCGCGCAATCTTTCCTTCACACTCCTTGTCCTATTCTGCCCTTTTCTTATCCTCACTTACATACTCTACACTACCACACATGCCGAGAGACAGGTCGGGAGCTTAGAGCTTGTCCCAGCAGGGGTGATGTCCAGCCAGTGAGAGATACCTTGGCAGGGAAAACCGAGATGATGCGAAATGAGAGATTGCCAAAACAAATTTTAAATTGGATACCTGAAAGAAGACGTAGAAGAGGTTGACCTGGTTTAACATGGAAGACATATATACATGAAGAAATGGAGGAGAAAGGATTGGAAGAGGGTCAATGGGAGGACCGAGAATTATGGAAATCGAAAACGGCAAACTCTAAGGGGTAGAAACCGTCGAAGAAGAAGACCAGGAAGAAGAAGAAGAAGAAGACCAGGAAGAAGAAGAAGAAGAAGACCAGGAAGAAGAAGAAGAAGAAGAACAGGAAGAAGAAGAAGAAGAAGAAGAAGAAGAACAGGAAGAAGAAGAAGAAGAAGAACAGGAAGAAGAAGAAGAAGAACAGGAAGAAGAAGGAGAAGAAGAGATAGTAACACTCACCATTTGGGGAAATCCGAAAGAGCTAAAAATTCAGGAACAAGGTACTGAATTAGCCAAAAAGGATCCTCTAATTTCGCAGATGTTTCGTTAGTGTTTTGTTGCGCGGGAGCTGCGGGCGCGCCGGCGCCTCGGGGTTTGCGAGGGGCGAGGCGCCTTCCACAAACACGGGTCGATCGCGGATTTAGCGCGCAAACACAGAGGCGGCCGCGCGTAAAGTAAGCCCGCCCCGTGAGTTAGGACCCCCTATATCAACGGCACGACGGCGCTCCCCTCGGTAAATACGGAACTTACCACAACGCCTGCTTAGGGCCTAATTCTGAGCGCCCGCTGTTTGGGCGATGCAGTTAAATATTTAAAATCAGACCCAGTCGGCTGTGTCTACTTGTTAGCGCCCAGAGTTTCTCAAATGCTTATAGTATACTTCGTTGTTTTGAACAAAAGTCTTTTTTTACTGCATTCTTTTTTTAAGTAAATTAAATCATCACTACTCGAAATTAAATCATCACTCACTACTCGCTGTTATATGCATATATTCTTCTCTGCTTTTATATTTATCTATGTTATCTATTCTCTATAAGCCAATAATTTCTACATCTCTACAAGCCAGTGCTTTTATATATATCTATGTTATCTATTCTCTACAATCCAGTAAGTTCTGAAGGAAATCTCAATATTTTGTAGAAAATAATTTTTTATCTCACTATGTAGCTCTATTGTATTATAGCTATCAGAGACGTTTGAAAACATTAACTATTAAGAACAAATGTTTCCCAGTGACATTATTTAGTGGTCCTTATACGACGGGTGGTGACTTAAAATTGAATTATTGGTGTAGGTAATAATCAAAAAGAAATAACTGATCATAAGATGGTATTGCAACATTTTTTTATATAATGCATTGAGAAATAAATATTTTAGTAAAAAAAATTAAAAAAATTTGTTTTTTCACAACTTAAATCTTTATGCAAATCGATGATCTTTCCTTATTACATTGAGCAAACTCAGACTCATAGCCTTCTTATCATGAGAACGGAAATTAGCTCTTTTAATGCTGACATCTGTACATGATACATCCGAGGAAGTTTGGTTAACTGTTCACTGGCCACACTCAGGCAATAAAATGGCGCTGCGCTATCTTACAGATAGAGCTTCATGGTGCGTCTCATAGAGATTATGCCATGCAGTAAAGTGGAGGTTATATACGATAACCGCAAATCTTCATACCGAAAGTCAGAGGAGTGTTAGACATAGATTTACTTTGGTGTAAATCAATAGATTAAACAAATATGATAGTGTTTATGGGGACTAAGCTGTTTGATTGGAGGCTGAAGAATGTTTTTTACGAGCTTTGACATGGCGGGAGACCAGTCGGGTGCTTGGAGCTTGTCCCGGCTGGGGCGCTGCCCCGCTGGTGGGAGATACCTGGTAGTGCAAAACCCCGCTAGCCGACGGTAGGTCGGCGCCGGATCTCGCCGCCCAGCGGGTGAAGACCACCGCCACCGCCGAGCACAATAATTTACACTACATTTACGGGAATAACGACCTTGTCGCGCCCAGAATCACTAACAATCAATCAAATCTTGGGTTTATCTCCTAGGCTCCTGCTTAGAGCTTGTCGCGGCTGGGGCGGTGCCCCACTGGTGGGAGATACCTGGTTGGGAAACCCCCGCTAGCAGACGGTAGGGCGGAGCCGAATATCGCCACCGCCCAAGCAACAACGTGCACTACGCTTACGGGACTAATGACTCTAATAACTGACGTGCCCGAAATCACAAACGATTAATGAATCAATCAAACACTTTAACGTGTCTCGAAAAATGATGTGAGTTTCAGTAACCTCGATGAGATCAAACTAGCGACGCCTGATTCAAGTGAGGGTTATATACTTATTGGCAAAAATTGAGTTACGTTGGTCTTACAATTGTAAACTTTAGTGAACCCTTCAGTTATCGTAATTGTGGTCGCGTGATTTAATACAATAGTCGTCCAACTGAAACAATTCTATTAACATTCTGTTATGAACAAATCGTCTGATTGTCTGCCTATATATTAATATAGGCAGGTATATGTGTTTAAAACAGTGATTTATTAGTAAAATATGGTAAAACTTAATAGTTGCTGGCAAATGCTATAAAATCCTGCAGAAATGAGGTTGCATATTTTTTCAATTAATTTACTCATATATATGCGAGTAATTATGCGCGTTTGAAATGTTTCATATTCCATACCTACGTATTGGGCACTTAATGAACTTTCATTTATACATAACTAATAAAGCAGATTTTCGCATTTGTTTGAACATTTTTAGGCTGTATTCTGAACGTGGTTCAGTGTCTGCATCAGATGAGCTTGGCACACATATTTTGTTTGTTCGTTTTGTGCTCACCCACAGTCTGCAGGTTACGTAGTCTGTGGAGTTTTGCTTCGTAATATGTTATGATTAAATACAACTGCTGTCAATTTTCTATTGGTTGATGGTTATCTGTCTGGAGCCTACTATACTCCCACAAATGTATTCGTAGCAGAGCTTTCAATTCAACTTCATTGGTTCATTTGTATCGCATTTCCGCTGAGAAAGATTTATGATAGTCTTTGTGAACTTGGTCAGTATGACATTCAGCCAAATGTTTTAGTTTAGTTTGGTAGTGAAGTGAGGTGTGCATTTTTTGCTTTGAATTTAGAAATCGGCGCAATGCGAATTCGTTCAATTTTTCTGCCAAATTTGACCACAAAGTATATTTATGTTATCAGCAATTTCATCAATTTCAATAATCATCATATGTTTACATTCTCTGCCGTGCACTAATCCTAGTAAGCTTTGCTTTCCGAAACATCAATGCATTCTTCTTCTTCTTCTTCTTCTTCTTCTTCTTCTTCTTCTTCTTCTTCTTCTTCTTCTTCTTCCTTGTTTTCCAATCTCAGGTAGTTCAGAATTTATATATTGAGACAGATTTTATTGTAACTGTAAATGCTATCTTTAAACCAATGTATGCATTCTAAACAGTATTCCTTCCTGTATAATCTGTCAACAACACATTGTCATGCCTACAGTTTGACGGAAATACAATACAAGCAGTCACTGAGAGACCCTCGTCACGTTAGCATCATTGTGTACTAAATATCTGTGCAGGAGAAATACAAGTTACGCCATAGACTTCTCCGTTTGCACAATTAGTAGGAAATATTTATTAAGATTTATGAGAATTATCCGGACAATAAAAGTAATTAAATATCAAATTAACGTAAGTAGGTATTTCAGAAATAACTTGCTCAACGTGGAGTTCAACAGTAAACAAAAGTAAAGAAAACTAAGATTATTTCATGTAGGTATTTCACAAATGAAAATTTGCGTAAATTTTTGTATATGAGAAAACGTATGGAGAGCATTTAGCATTGCATGTTCAGTTAAGAAGTGCAATTCGTGAAAAAACGAGCATATTTGGAAAATATTACAATACTATAGTGTTGTATAATTTCTATTATTTATTTTTAGAACTATTTGTATTTATTAACGCTATCAGTGTGTCTGCGTCATAAAATGGACGTGCCAAACAAACCGATCTTTGTTGTTTTAAAGCAGCGCTGGCAACAACGTGTTGTAGCGTAAGCCGCTGTCGCCATCGGCGCGCCGCCGCCACCACCGCTGGTGGTATTCATTATTAATTATTATTAACTTTTTATTATTTTACTTTCCCGCATACGTCTTACGCAGAATAATGTAACGCCAAATACGCATCCGGTATGTTCGTTAACACACTTTCGTAATCTAAAATTTTTGTCCACATTGCCAGGAATGTATTTTCATTCTCAATGTATTGATGAATTTTCTTTCTAGCAATTCGAAAACCTTAACTGAAATTGTCTCAATTAGGTTTACTCTTTCAAACAATACGATTTAAATGTAATATGAAAGAAAAATTGCTAGCCTTCAGGAAATATCAAATTGGAATGTAGCAATCCCATTCTTCCCCGTGGGACGGCAGTTGTGTTCTGCGAATTTCGTCTCTTTGTTGAGACATAATTTAGCTGTGTGAAACGTAGTTTTAATTGATGAATTTGAGTTGATATTTGCCTGAAAACATTTAGTTTTCGCACCTAATGTTCTACGATTTGTAATGAGTTTTACAAAAAATGTGTGTTTATTCGGAGAGAAATCACAGTCTAAATAGTATTACGTAATTATTAAGAGCGAGAAAGTATGTGTTGCTCTAGGACCACGAGTTTTATCTGATTTAGGTAAATTATTATCATCTTGCATTTATTATTACTTGTTTCATTATTTCTTCTTTTATTGTTGTGTATCACTGTTAAGTGACTGATTTGAAGATAATTTTCTGTATTTAAATGTATGTAACTACCACCGGGTTATGTCCAATTGCAATGATAATAAATAATTCCAACAAAAGCGCAAGAGGGGGATACGCTTGGTTCAGGGTTGGGGGATGGATGCAGCGTAGACTAAAGGACGCAAGTGGTAATGGCATCTGTGTGCTTTGCGGTGATAGGGAAGACTGGATCCACATCCTCTTAATTTGCTGTGCAACCGAATCATGGAGAAAAAAAATGGATGGGAATGGGAAATTACTACTTCCTAAACAGGAACGTAACTCTCGCCCAAAACATTTTAGGTGATAAAAGGTCTAAATTCATGAAAGAATTAGGAACATTTTTAGGAAAGGTTCGGACCATTAGGGAAACTGAAATTAGGGAGTGGGAAAACAGCACCGATTAGCTTGAGCGGAGCCTAGACTGGAGAGAAATAAATAAGTCAATAAGCTAACAATATGTAAGTTAATCAGTAATTTTATGTTCAGCTAGTAAACAGTTAAGAAATAAGTCATAAGTCGTAGTCAATTGGTAAGTAACAGGTCAATATAATAAATAAAATAAAACTGGCATAGTAATAAGCACATTAGGGGAGGGGAAGGTAAGGGAGGATCGAAAATATAAGGGCAGAGGCGCTGGTGCGGACGATCTTCTCTGGCGCTGTTTGATTTCAGGTGCTGAGGAGGCCAAGCACTGGAAGAAGACGGCGGGACGCCCACGCCAGAAAATAAATAGTTAAAATAAACGTCGGATAGATTAGTATGTATTTGGCTTCTGACGGCAGGTTTTTCCCCCATCAGGAGTTTTTTCCTGAGCCGTACCTTATGGTCTTTTTTCTGCGGCTTTGATGCGATGGAGAGACCATTTGGGGTGAATACCAGAATTCGAAAGATTAGAACGCGAAAGGATGTAGGTATTGTAATGGCTTAAAGGCCTTCGGCCTAGCCACATAGGATCAAGTAAGCTAATTTGTTTGTAATAATTACCTTAATAATAAATAAATAATTCCAACAAAAAAATATTTTTTCGAAATACGTTTTCATGGCGTTATCATCGGAAAGTTCTAAGTTATCAGCGGTAAGTAGAAAAAAAAGCCCTGCTCAATGGGCAGCACATTAAAACTAGGTCGCGAGCAACGATAAATAAAAGAAAGATTGTTAGAAAGTTGGAGTTGAAATAAAACATAAAAACTAATGTTTGTATGGTTAACAAGATAAACAAAATTATGTTTATGCAAAGAGTTTATTTCCATTACATCCATTTTTAGCAGAATGTTCAAAAGGGGAATGTAAAATAATATATCTGGTTAATTTGAGTGATTTCCATGAACATTTCTTTGTGATGTGTTTCAGTGGAAATTCAATCTCACTTTAGAATCTTATCTGACTATAAATATTTTTAATTCAGAGAGGAATACAGATTGTAATGAATTCTTCTGAAACACTGGCACAAAATTTTAATGATTGTAACGTAATAAACAAGCAACGAGTTTTGAATAACATATCTTATGTTAGGAATTTATTTAAAATCAAAATATAAATACAATAATAATAATAATAATATAATAATAATAATAATAATAATAATAATAATAATAATAATAATAATAATAAGAAGAAGAAGAAGAAGAAGAAGAAGAACACTAACAAAACTAATCTCTGAAGTAATAAGGATTTTTTCTTGTCCTACCATTTGCACGGATTCAATCGTATTATCTTCAAACTTTGTTTCACGATTAAACATATTTAAACTTTGTTAGATTGAAATAAGTAAACAGAGAGTCAACTATATAAATAAAAGTAAAATTTGTATTCTGTGTCGCGTATTACAAAGATGTACAAAGCAGACCTCGGTACCCGAGGTCACTAAGACTGAAGAGTCACAGTTACCTCGACTCCAATGATCGCGGGTTCGAATCCCACCTCGTACATGGATGTTTGTGATCAATTGTGTTGTTTCTACGTTTTGATCCTACAGTTAAACAATCTAAGTGGTCGCTGTATATCCAGGAATTAAAAAAAACCCTCCTCAAAAAATGTACAAAATGAAAACTGCAATATCAATGGAACTTGTAAATATAGTACGAACATTGTTAACTATTTTTGAAATAGGAATATTTCTTTCCATCAACGAAGTATCAAAAATGATCCCGACTGTAACTGTTGTGCAATTAAGGTTTGGTGCTTGTTTTGTTCCATTAGGATATGGCTTCTTTTTTTAAAACCCAAGCAACAATCTTAATTAATTTTTACAATCTTACAATTAATCTGTATCAGTTCTCAACCTACCATTTTTCTCTTGCACATGAATACCAAATTTATTGTAATCCATTTCTACTTAATAATAACTAGCTACATTTTACCACCACGGAATTTATAGATAGCTAGATTCTAACCTGACATAAAATTAAATAAAACGAAATTGTGAACTCTCCATCAGAATCTTACTAATGGTGGTACTACATAAACTGATAATAAAATTAAATGATGTAAATACATAATCATTCCATTTTGCTTCGTAGTGGGAATGGTCTAGGCCCATATGAAGTCACTGACAGAGTTTGCTGACCAGTTTATTTGATGAGACTACAAATCATATCTGGTAGAGAAACCTGACTATTCTGAGGTATGTTAAGGATCATTTTGTCGTCTTCCTCAGATCAATTCGAAGTGTACTATATGGGGTAATATCCCTCATCAAACCACGAACGGCGTATGTTTGTTTGTCTTTGGCTCCGTGCTCTTCACAGTACACAGAATATGTCAGGAATCCATTTAATAAGCATAGTGTGAAACATCTCGAAGTTCCGTTGCCGGGATATTGAGGAGAGTAATCTGAAATTCCTGCAAGAGTCCGGCCGCTGCTGTCTACCAGTGCATACCCATGGCGGAAAGAGATGTTTGGGCTCTTGCCCATCGTATCAGGCCAATGGACATCAGGCACCAGTTTGTGTCATAATATTAGCGTTAATTTTAAATGCCAAAATTCTCACCTTGTTACAAGCATTGAAATAGATACATGAAGCACTTTTTAATGTATGGTGATTGATTTGTGCTTATTAAAACGACGCAATGAGATTGTATCATCTTGAGTTGCCGATGCGACTGCCACGTGCGGCCAAGCGCGGCGAAGAATCGCTAGAATTCCCCCGTGCCCGCTGGAGCCTCCAAGGCTAACGAAACGGCACAATAAAGAAACGTACTGAATCTTCGCTTACATAGAAGTGCGTATTAAATATATAAAATTGAATGCAGACAGCTTGCACGAACAGGCACATCGTCACTTTCTGTCACGTATTGCACATAACAATAAATCTCTTCTTGCCAAAATATCGAAAACAATTAAAGAATAAACATGGGATAAATATTAAGATTGATTATTTAGTAGTATCGGGCATGTCAACTACCAGTCATTAGTCCAGTAAGTGTAATGCTCGCTTTTTTTTTTTTGCTCGGGAGGTGGCAATGATATTTCCCTCGCTGTATGACGGGATTCGGCGCCGACCTACCGTTGACTAGCCAGTTTTCCCCAAACAGGTATCTCCCACCATCAGGGCCACGCCCCAGCCGGGACAAGCTCTCAGCTCCTGACAGGTCTCCCGGCATGTCAGGAGGTTAGTGAAGGGCGTGTTAGTGTAAGTGTGTGTGTGTGTGTGTGTGTAAGGGGGGAGGATAGGGCAAGGAATAGGAAGGTGAGATCGCGCGCGGTCTGTGACCCGTTTGTTAGGGTACTGCTCTGGCATTCGCCTGGTGTTGATCGGAGAAACCACGGAAAACTGCCGATCAGAGCAGCCGGCCGCTGGAATTCTCCTCCGGACAGCGTCTGAATTCGACCTAGCTAACAATCTTGGGTCGAAAATCATCCCACCGTCGGGACTCGAACTTAGGACCTCCCGATCAGAGGGACTGCAGTGACATCAGCTGATGCCCTGAAAAATCTCTTCCAGTCGATAAAGATTAGGAATATAAGGAATATAATTCATCAATGCGGAGACTTCATCCTAAAGTCGTATTACACGTGTATAGGAACAGCTAAACCCTGCAGCACACTCCAGAGCATAAATCAGGGCGATAATCCGCGCATTGAGCTAAGACGGGAGCCTGCAAAACGACGGCGTCGTATTCGCCGTCGTAAAACGCCCGCCTCTCCAGTGGGCCGGGCAATCGCTGAGCGGCGCTCGGCGTAGTATTTAAGTGGAAGTCGGCTTTGAGCGTCATCCCGAATGGGGGCTGCGCATTCGTGTCGCGGCACTAATGGAATCTCATTGTCGCGCTTCCACAGCGCGGTTTAATTCGCCGCATTGATTCGGAGGCAAGCGCGGGCTATCAAAGCCGCCGCGTCGCGTTACCGCGGATATTACACCGGTCTAATTGAGCCTCATGCTGCCCGCTGCCCGACAAGTCTCCGGTCGGTCGCGAAATGTGTGGAGGCCTTGCGGCGAACCCGCCACCGGCGCCGCACTCGCTACTTCTGCGTCTACCTCCTTTTCTACCTCTGTATATCCACCTCCATTTTCACATCCACCTCATTTCTGGATTCAAATTCACCTTCAACTGCATTCCATCTCCACATCCATCTGTTTTCTTCTTCTTCTTCGGCTTTATCTCTGAATCCACATTCACCTCCACCCTGATTTCCATCTTCACGTCCATCTCCATATTTTTCTTTATAATTTTCATCTCTGAATTCACATTCACCTTCATCTCCATATTCATCTCCACGTCCATCTCCATCTTCTTCTTCGTTTTAATCTTGGAATCCTCATTCACCTTAACTTCCATTTACATCTTCATGTTCTACTTCTTTTTCATCTCTGAATCCACATTCACCTGCACCTCCATTTCCATCTCCATCTCCATCTGTAACTCCATCATCTTCATCTCTGGATCCCCTGCCGTCACCGCTCAAGTCTCTTTCCGCTATTTTCTCTTCCAAATTCACCCCACCACCACCTCTATTTGCATCTGCCATTAATACACCTCCCCTTGTACGTCTAGTCCTACCTTCATCCTCATTTCTACATCCATCTTATCTTTATTTCTAATTCCACATTTTCTTCACCTCCTCTTCCACCTTCACATCCACCCCAGCCACCCTCGTTACCGCCGCCATATTCACCATCCTCGCTTTTCTCTAGTTTCTCCTCCAATGTCACTCCATCTTCACCGCCTCCTCCTCCATTTTGCATCTTCACCTCATCCTTATCATCCTCTTCCACTTCTACTGGCGTAGGTGGCTCAGGGCATTGACGTCACTGCAGTGCCTATGACTTGTAAATCCTAGAGTTCGATTCCCGATCATGGAAGGATTTTCGTAACTAGCTATCGTGGTAGGTCAAATTAATCCGGTGTCTGCAGGAGAATTCTAGCGGCCGGCTGCTTTGATCGCTAGTTTCCCGTGGTTTCTCCGATCAACACGAATGCCGAAGCAGCATCATAACAAGCGAGCCACGGCCCGCGCGCGATCTTTCGTTCCTCTGGCTTGTCCTATCCTCACCTCTTACTGACACACACCCTAACATGTATTACACTACAACACTTACAGGAACACAGAGCTTGATCCGCTTGGGACGATAGGAAATACTTGGCAAATCGACGTTTATTGCCATCCAGAGGGAAAATATCACCGCTACCTCCCACAATGAAACAATTACACATAAATACCTATTTTATTGTAATTCATCTCTACTTAATTCTTACCAAGCTACATTTTAACCTGACATAAGATAAAGTTAAATAAAACGAAATTTTGTACTCTCCATCTAATAATCTTACTGATTGTGGTACTACATAAACTGATAACAAAATTAAATTACATAAATACGGTATTATTCCATTTTACTTCGTAGTCGGAATGGCCTAGGACCAGCTGAAGTCACTGACGGAGTTTGCTGACCAATTATTGTAATTTGTTGGGACCACTACACTTACGGGAATAATCGCTTTAGCTTCTTTCGTGCCCGGAATCACCTGCGCTTCTACCGTCACCGCCATAGCCTCCATGACCACCACAGTTATCTCAACTTCCATCTCCATGTCCACTTTGAACCACCGCCGCCAGCGCCAGCGCTCGGTGTGAGAACTAAGGCTTCCGCTCGCGCCGATGGCTCGATGAGAGCGTTTAGGCCCCGACCTCCGGGAGCTTGATGAAATACAGAAGCAGCTTACGGCGGCGAAGCCTTTTATCGACGTCAAGGAGATTTGCGAAACCTTTGTCACGATCGGGAACGTGCGCGGAATAATGTGAATTTTCCCGAAGAAGAATTTCTTGCTTCACGAATCGCGTGCTGTTGCGAATTTCGACGCAGGCAAAAAAGCTCGAATGGCCTTGTTAAAGTCTGAGGACTTCCACATTATCGTATCTATAAGTACTAACGTAAGCCTAAGGTCGGAAGAAAGCGCGCTTCAATTTTTTTCATTATATTATTAATATTATTATTATTATTATTATTATTATTATTATTATTATTATTATTATTATTATTATTATTATTGCTTCCTGATTTATAGCAGAAAGTAAATGTTACTTCCGAGGAATAAGGTAGGATTAACATCATTAATGAAGCTGGGAGGAAAATATTCATTTACGTTGTTCTGACATTTTAATAGACAATGTTGTTGCACAAGCAGTAAACTGTAACTTGTTTCCCTATTAGTGAGAAGCAGAGTATAAGAGAAAGAGAAAAGTTATTTGCTCCGGAATCTGACCGGAATATCACGATATTAGTAAAAAATTTGGAAATTATACTCCAACTTGTAATGAATTGTATCTATTAATATCCTTTTCTTCGCTTCAAAGATCTTGAAACTTCTGCCATCTCAATATGAAAAGTGTTTAGATTTAGAAAGACACATTCTCTCTGTATTTTTTTTAAGTGTAAAATGTTAGACAATTATTATCACTTACACTTACAATCTGAAGAGTTTATGATTATAAAATTGATTATTTGAGTTAAAATTAGCAATATTTCGTTGATTAGCGATCCCGCTAGGTACGAGATCATTTTGCCACACTTTGGAGTTTCCTATCTAATTGACGATGGCGATAGTACCAGCATAAAGCCTCACTTTCAGATTTAACGAAGGAGATTAATAAGATCAAGAAGACACTAAAAAGGGAACGATGTGGCGATGCGATCCTTTGCTAGTGGGGGTGAGGATAATAGATGAAACTGAAGTACAAGTACTTAAAAAAGTCAATTAATCTACTCAAGCAAACATAGCAGCGTAAAACCTGCTTCTGGTAGATACTTTACTTACAAGACTTGGATGATATCACCTTAAATGTCAATGCTAAAGAATCGCCATCAAATATTGACTTAAAATACTTATTCCTACATCGCTGTATCCACCTAATGGACGCTTAGTCGAGGGCAAAAAACAATTATTAGTGTACACAATTGGTTGATACGTGCTATACTTTCTATTAGCTCTGTGGATGTTTATCATATAATTCCACACACAATTCACTGTGGAGCCGGAATGGTCTGTCTCGCCAATATTGATTCAAGGAACATTTTCTCAGAAACTATTGAATTTACAGACGTAAAATTTTATGTCAGTGAAGATTAATTATTTATGTGTATTTATATTTATAAGTATTTAACATTTTAAAAATTCTCCCCGTTAAAGTATATAAACTGGTGTGCTACATGCTCTTGAAACATTTTAGCATCCTTTTATTAATAGTTTTTGAGAAAATGTTCCCTAAAGATGAACATTTTAAATTTACGGGAAATGACTCCCAAAGTTTTTCAGTGTATTACTAATCCTTTTGCTGGGCAAACATAAACACACCTATATTTTGACGCTATTTAACCCTTCATTGTTACTAGAAACAGTGTGTCCAACACAAGAAAGCAAACTATTTACTATTTTTCACAACGAAAGCAGAAAGAATCCATCAAGCTACACCTAAAAACGTATGTCAAAAAGGCCACGCCCACTTCCACGCCAGAAAACTGTCAGAAATGTTTAAAAAATACTTCGAGCTGGCATTTTAAGATAAAAATTTGCTTATTTACTAGAGAAAACTATTAATGAATTAATCAATAAAAAGTTAAAAAAATATTTTCTCAATTTCTGTCCATTTTAGCTCACTTAAAGGATCAGGGATTAGGAGGTAACTTTAAGAATTCCCTCTTTCAAAACAAAAAAGTTCATTTCAACTATACAAACGTTGTTGTAAGTTATGGAATATCCTTTCAGTTGAACCGATTGCTCGAGAGCCATTCTGTGCACTTCGTGCCGCCTCATCCCAAGATTACAAAGGGGGGCTTCGTCCTGTGATTGGTGCGTCGGAGGCAGCCAGCCCTTCGTCAGCCGAAGGCGCGAGCAGCGAGCGGCTTAAGGCAGTGATGGAGCCCTTTGGAGAACCTTTTTGCGGCAGAAGGCGCTTTATGGGCGCTTAATGTGCCCGCGCGAATGAAGGCAGCCGCCTGCGGACTTCGCCTGCAAAACCGAGTCGCGCCGAAGGAAACACGGATTTTTTTCCCCCTTCGGGCCTCTTCATTCTCCAAAGATTGTTTTTTTTTGGGGGGGGGAGGATGTTTGGGTGATGCGGGCTCGATGGTTTACCTTAGAAATTCATTAGTTTGCAATATATCACGGGGTTGTTTGTTTTGACGGGGACTTCGCAGGAGATTTAAAATTATAATCTTTTTGAGTTGAGGGTTTGCGGAAATACGTTCACGTAATTAATGAATCTTGGTGAGCTTGGTACTTAGGATTTTTTTTATTTCCTTAGTTTAAAAAAAACGAAAATTACATATTATAGCGAATAATTATAGACTCTCATGACAGTCGCGTACTAAATGGGTACGGGTGGGAGGGGTGAGTAACTGTTAGGGTGAGTAACAGTTGCTTTTTCATCGTTCAGGCCTTTTATTAACCTTTCCTAACGTTACGTGACAGTTCCATCGTTCAACGCTTATAGTGTGTTTACAAAATAGTTTGAAACAGCTGCTACGCTTAATTGCTTCTTGGAATCTGGCGATCTCATGCAGCCAGGCCTGCCTACGAACATATCACAATATAATATTTGTATGTGCCGATGCAACAACAGATGTACATTCCGATAAACATTGTTGATGTTGAACTTATTTTTAAGACAAAAACATGGCTATATACGTTCCTTGGTTTAATATTTTGGGTGTTCATGTGACACCTCAAACACTATAAATATTTTAACACAAACGTGCTGAAAATGTTTTTAGTATATTGCTAAATACTTGTAGTATTAGTTATTAAATATATAACTTTTACTTCAATGATATTGTAATTTAACTTTTTCGTGTTCTTATGGTATCGGTGTGGCATTGTATGCGACTGTAAAATCAAATTCCAATAGAAATATCTTCCTTATATAGCGTTTAAAACTTTGATAACTGCAGATTTTGTACATTCTTCCCGTGCATACGTAATGTATGTATTATTTAGTTGTAAAACCTAGAAGAAAACTAGGATAAGTAACATTTTTTCTTTCTGAATTACTGGGTTTAACATTTAATTTAGATTTATATTTAGAATATTCAGTGTAAAAAACAGTAAAAACTGTATGTGACGTAGGGGGGAAAAGATTATCTACGTTTTCTTGAGTTCCAGAATCCCTTCTCGTCATTTTAACTATAAATAGTTGAAAGATGAGTAAAATTTTAACATAAATAAATAAAAATACATTTTAACAATAAATTTTAAAAATCGCAAGATTAGCAATATTTGAAAAACTGTCATTTTTGTTTCTGAGTTATAGAATACTTATTTACATCGGTTATTACTAATGGCCAATATGATTTTTTTGCATTGCTAACAAAATAGCAACTCGACCTTACCTCTACTCTTACCATTACAAGCAAAAGGAGAGTTCAACAAAACGTGCGCATAGCCAAGCTATATTTGCGTCCAGAAGCAAAAAAAAAGGGCCATTTCTGCTTTTGCTCAAAGGATCAGGAAAACTGAACAAAAACCTGATCGAGATAGGACAAAATCTGGACAAAAACATGATTGAATTTGAAATATAAAATCTATTACATAGATTCATTACTACATATTTATTATGATCTCGGTTTAGCAATCATTTTATATGATTTTAATTCAATCACATTCAGAGTTTCAAATGTTGAAAGTTTTAAAGAGCTGCTTTGTATCACTCCACGAAAAAGGAAAAGTAATGTCAGTGACAAACTAATTTTCGACAAACATGCTGTCCAATAATGACTTCATTTCATTATGATAATATGAAAAAAAGGAAGTTAAGAATGTAAAATACATTTTGCTCCAGTAAGGGAGTATTTTTATTCTCTCTTCTTACTTTCAACGAATTATTTAAAATGTTTCTCAATTATAACTTTTAATTAATGAAGACTAACAATGCCCTTAAAAGTTATTGGTAACATTTTCATCAGTGGAACGAAAGAGACATTTGTTTTCATTTATAACATGGCTTATCCAGAATTATAACCGTTCATCGTGAATAATATCGTAATGTGATCCTGACATATTAATGAAACACCATATCCAGTAATTAATGTTTTCATGAAATAATTACTCGGAAGTAAATGTATCTGTGTGACAATGGATGCCAAATTAACAGTGTCTATAGTCGCAGGTCAGTATATTGTTTGACTAGCAGTTGGTTATAATAGTCGTAACTGTTAGCTGAAACCATCAAAACACTTGGAGCTAATTTCTTATTGCTGTTGCATTGAAACGGGTATCAGTTTCTTGAAAGGAGAAGGAGGTGAAATAAAATAATATTTTCTGCCAAACTGTCTTGACTCAGTATTGTGCCAATAAATGTTCCCTTCTCCTGTCTCTCGCAGAGCTTCAGCTTGACTTACGGCTTCACGAGGATTCTCAAGAGCGGGTTTCCTAGAATGGTGTGCTAGATCAATTAAGACTGCACTCTGCTCATCTCTCCACCTAATTATCTCTCTGTGTCTCCACACAGTAAAGAAGATAAACGATTGAATCGATGTTTTCACGAATTTCCCTCTTTACTCATCGGTAAATGAAAGAAGTGAGTATGAAGTTTTCAATAGAAGAATTCATTTTTTTCTGGGTACTAATTTAAAATTATTTTTATATAGTTAAAAAATCTGAAACAGTGATACACAATTATTTTTTTATTTTATTTAATAGGTAATTATTACAAACAACTTGGCTTACTTGATCCTATGTGGCTAGGCCGAAGGCCTTTAAGCCATTACAATACCTACATCCTTTCGCGTTCTAATCTTTCGAATTCTGGTATTCACCCCAAATGGTCTCTCCATCGCATCAAAGCCACGGAAAAGAGACCATAAGGTACGGCTCAGGAAAAAAAACATCGCATCTCACAATTATTTCATTTCACACGTTAAGTAAATAATCATGTAAAAATGAGGTTACAGTCACATGGTTTCTATTTTAAACCAGGAGAGGACTTGAAAAAACGTAAAAAAAATATATCAAACCAAGCATTCATTCCCAATTAAATGTGAATTTATAGTTTGCGTTCACCTTAAAATAACTAATGGACAATGCTGTTTTCTACAATTTGAGATTCGGTAATTAATAAGTATTGGATGTTACTTACCGATTGAAAAGAAGCAACAAGACTCAAATTTCTTCAATCGTTTAGTTTAAAAATCAGAACGCAACATTTAAAGAATTTTGTTAGAGACAATTGAATAGTATAAATAAGATTTTCATGTTTTTGGCAAATAACTTTGGTCAGATTTCTGTGCAGACGTCAGCGCGCCTCTTCATCGTACTGCTTTTAAGACTGATTTCTGCATTTATCTAGTTTTGATTATTGTAGTTGATATCAATATTTTATAATGTTTTGTTAATTTCGTACGAAATTTCTATCTCAATGTAACACATATATACCTCAACATGTTGATGTTCCTTTGTAGGCTATATGCTATTTGGGCAGAAATATGAGAGATCACAGAGAAAAAAACGAATTCCAGTTTGAGGGTGTTGTAGAGAAGGAGTTCTGGTGGAGATGTGGTAAGACTGACAAAGATGGGTAGAGTTAGGAAGATCAGAGGCGAGATGAGTATCGATGTTGATACTATTGATACCATTGAATCAAAGGGATTAAGGTGATAATGACATGTACAGCGAATGTCCAATACTAGGTGAGCGAAAAAGGTATGCAATTGGGCTCCGGGTAATAGAAGGAAAAGAGGTAAAAAACACGTGGCTAAAATTAATCAGAGAAAAGTGACAAACAGAAGTCTCAGAGAAAGTGATTGGAATGACAGTAGATGATGCCAACTGGACTACGGGAGACGGCTTCCATTGTAGTCAACACGTTCTTACACTATATTTCGTATTCTTTTATTTTTATTATTATTTAAGGTCGCATCAACATCTAGGTCATTACCGGCCACTATTCCAATTAACGTTATGATAACTGTGAAGATGACATGATATGTGATGTGATGATAGGGGTGAACACAAATACTACCATGCCCGAAGCAGGTCTCTAACCCACGATCTTTCGGTCCGATATCGCTATTGCACAACTGCCTTAGCGATACCGGCCACCAGATCGAATGTATTTTTCTTCTTTGCAAGTATTTTACAGCTTTGCGACCGTCTCTTGCATTCGAATTTCCATATCCCTCTATCATTCCATTCATTGTCTTCTAGACCTCTTTTTTGCACATCTTTAAAAACCTGCTTCTTCCATTCCTCTGTGGGTCTATCTCTTTTACTTCTGTATAATGGACACCACTCACAAACCCTTTGGACCATCTCATATTATCAAGTATTTTCACGCGACCAATGCATTGTTTTATATCGAGTTCTTATTTACATTCTCCTAGGCAGAACAAGTGAAGGCTCTTGAGTCGACGGAGCTCTGCAATGGCCTTTTCACGCGACCAATGCATTGTTTTATATCGAGTTCTTATTTACATTCTCCTTGGCAGAACAAGTGACGGCGCTTGAGTCGACAGAGCTCTGCAATGGCCTTTTCACGAGATCAATCCATTGTTGTATATCGAGTTCTTATTTACATTCTCCTTGGCAGAACAAGTGACGGCGCTTGAGTCGACAGAGCTCCGCAATGGACTTTTCACGCGACCAATGCATTGTTTTATATCGAGTTCTTATTTACATTCTCCTTGGCAGAACATATGCCGGCGCTTGAGTCGACTGAGCTCTGCAATGGCCTTTTCACGCGACCAATACATTGTTTTATATCGAGATCTTATTTACATTCTCCTTGGCAGAACACGTGCCGGCGCTTGAGTCGACAGAGTCAGGCAATGGCCTTTTCACGCGACCAATGCATTGTTTTATATCGAGTTTTTATTTACATTCTCCTTGGCAGAACACGTGCCGGCGCTTGAGTCGACAGAGTTAGGCAATGGCCTTTTCACGTGACTAATGCATTGTTTTATATCAAGTTCTTATTTACATTCTCCTTGGCAGAACAAGTGACGGTGCTTGAGTCCACGGAGCTCTGCAATGGCTTTTTCACGCGAGCAATGCATTGTTTTATATCGAGATCTTATTTACATTCTCCTTGGCAGAACACGTGCCGGCGCTTGAGTCGACAGAGTCAGGCAATGGCCTTTTCACGCGACCAATGCATTGTTTTATATCGAGTTCTTATTTACATTCTCCTTGGCCGAACAAGTGATGGCTCTTGAGTCGACAGAGCCCTGCAATCGCCTTTTCACGCGACCTATGCATTGTTTTATATAGAGTTCTTATATACTTTCTCCTTGGCAGAACAAGTGACGGCGCTTGAGTCGACAGAGTCCGGCAATGGCCTTTTCACGTGACCAATGCATTGTTTTATATCGAGTTTTTATTTACATTCTCGTTGGCAGAACAAGTAACGGCGCTTGAGTCCACGGAGCTCTGCAATGGCTTTTTCACGCGAGCAATGCATTGTTTTATATCGAGATCTTATTTACATTCTCCTTGGCAGAACATATGCCGGCGCTTGAGTCGACTGGGCTCTGCAATGGCCTTTTCACGCGAGCAATGCATTGTTTTATATCGAGATCTTATTTACATTCTCCTTGGCAGAACACGTGCCGGCGCTTGAGTCGACAGAGTCAGGCAATGGCCTTTTCACGCGACCAATGCATTGTTTTATATCGAGTTCTTATTTACATTCTCCTTGGCAGAACAAGTGATGGCTCTTGAGTCGACAGAGCCCTGCCATCGCCTTTTCACGCGACCTATGCATTGTTTTATATCGAGTTCTTGTTTACTTTTTCCTTGGCAGAACAAGTGATGGCGCTCGAGTCGACGGAGCTCTGCAATGGCCGGGGGGGGGGGGAGAGTGCAGCTGCCGGCGCCACGCCGCTGATGAGAAATTACCGCTAATGAGAGCTCGGAGGGCGCAGCCTCGCCAGGTATCGATTTTACCCGTTATCCAAGCCCACGCCTCGATGCCTCCTCGCTGCGCAGAAATCCCCTCCCCCTCCCCGCCACGTGGCTTCGCCGCGATTCCGACGAAGCGCGTTTCACGTGGGCAGAGGTTTGTTGTCATATTCGCGAGGTGTAAGATATTAAGTGACTTTGATCCTGGATATCGAGTATTGTTTTTAGATTCCGATTAATTAGTCCGATTTATTATTCCGAGCGCGTCATGTTCATTGATTAACAAATATAGAGGCCATTAGTCCCGTATGTATAGTGCATACATTTATCGATGGAGATGACGTTGTTCTTCCCAGTTGTATGGCGAGAACCGGTGTTGACCTATACGACAAGGTTTCCCCCACCAGGTATCTCCAAACAGTGAGGCAGCACACAAGCCGGGATAAGCTCTAATCCCCCGTCAGGTCTTCCACCATGTGTGGTAGTGTAGTGCATGTAAGAGTGTAAGTAAGGGGTGAGTATAAAACAAATAAGTGGAAGGAAAGATCGCACAGTCCGTGGTCCGTTTGTTAGTGTACTGTTCCGGCATTTGCCTGGTGTGGATCGGAGAAATCACGGAAAGCTATCGATCAAAGCTGCCGGCCGTTAGAATGCTCCTGTAGACCGCTGGTGAATTTTACCTAGGTGTCTAGCTAGAGTCGAAAATCCTGCCACCATCTGGCCTCGAACCCTAGAACTTTTCGGTCAAAGGCCCTGCAGTGATATCAATTTATGCCCTGAGCTAAATAAACATCTTTTAATCGAAGAAATTCAGCGTGTTTGGGTGAATTCATTTATTCATTTCGCACTCAGGGTTTTACTGCTTTGTACAGGTAGGTAGTTTAGGTTCACGACGGATCTTAGCCACTAGCGAATTCGGCGTTTTGCTTAGTCATAGTTATGACGTCGTCGTATTATAGTTGTGAATTACGCTACGTCCTCAATATATCCGAGGGGAGACCTTGCCTTCTCCACCCTGTACTTACGACATGTCGTTGAAAATATTTCATTGTCCACGGAGCTTCATCAGTTTGAAAAGCTGGGTAGTCTTTATTGAACAAAATGTCTCAAGCATATAGTGAAGCAGTCGATTTCAAGTTCTTTGCTCAGTAAATCCATCCCGTTCCAAAACAGACGGCGTGCTACTAGCCGCAGACGTCTGTTCTGTACTAGCTCCAGCTTTGCTGCGCTTCACCACGTCCCCACAGAGTAAGCGGCCTTAGTTCGGCAGTACCTTTTATGAAGTACTTGACGAAAATTCAAAGGTGGTGAGAGTTCCGTCAAAAGATGTTGTAGTAGTCGAATTCCTAACTGAAATTTCGATCGAGACGCCCAGGTAATTTGTCTGAGCCGCTCACTTCAGTTTTTGTGTATGGAGTAATATTTGTTTTGGCGGCGTAAACAGCTTTTTGAATTCGTTGCAGCGAACTTAGTAGATTGCCTCAGGCTTTTGAGAAGACTTGCTTGAGTAGTTGAGAAAGTCTTACTCTAGATTAATTGCGCTTGCTAGATGAGTTTTGTCAGCAATACAGAGCAGGACTACACAACTTTTTGCACTTTCACTGATCTCGGGATCATCACAAATTTACTTTGAGAATTGAGTAATGTTAGTTTTTAGACCACTAGTATTCGGTATGTTCTAAAATTCATAGCGTCTTTGTCATACACAACATGAGTATATATCACATTGGCAGTACTTGGAGTTAATTTTAGACCACACCATTTAAGATTAATCAACTTTTGGAAACACAGGTTCACAGCCAGCATTTTCCGTTAAGCCATACGAAATAAGCATGCTTATCTAAGCATTTCTATGGTAATATTTTTAATGGATTTCTATGGATATTTAAGAGAAGCAATGAGAGTGAAAATAAGAAAGAAAGGAAATTTTTTTAAAATTTTATACCTTAAAGTATCCCTCTCATCTCCTGAGGTCATAAGAATAGTCTAAACTAATTTTTAAATATTAACATATATTTAAGATTACAAAAAGTATAAGTTTTTGCATAAACATTATTAATTATAATATTCACAAAAAATAAAACTAATCAAACATTTCACAGGGGCAATATCTCAAAAAACTAATACAATTATTGTAATGTAAATTCAATTTTTTTCGCTTAAAATGTTGAATTTTTCTTATTGGGCGGAACTGGGCGGATTTACATCATCGGACGGCAGATGTTTGTGCAAAGCAACTGGCCACCCCGCTTTCCTCATCCAGGTATGTCACAGAGCGGGGCATCCGTCCCCTATTCGGCAAAGACTCTTGCTCCGGACTGGTCTACCGGCATGAATGTTAATGTAGTACAGGTAAATGTAATTGGTTGTGTAAGAGGATAGGACGGAACAAGGAAGAGGAAGGAAAGATAGCGCGTGGTCCTTGGCACACTTGTTAGGGTACTGATCCGTCCTTCGCCTGGTTCATCGGAAAAATCACGAAAATTTCTGATCAGAGCAGCCGGCCGCTAGAATTCTCCTCCAGAGAGTGGTTGAATTCGATCCACCCGTGCAGCTGATGTCGATAATCTGCCACGAAAAACTTCTGATCAGAGCAGCCGGTCGCTAGAATTCTCCTCCAGAGTGGTTGAATTCGATCCACCTGTGGAGCTGATGTGGAAAATCTGCCACGAAAAACTTCTGATCAGAGAAGCCGGCCGCTAGAATTCTTCTCCAGTGGTTGAATTCGATCCACCTGTGGAGCTGATGTGGAAAATCTGCCATGAAAAACTTCTGATCAGAGCAGCCGGCCGCTAGAATTCTTCTCCAGTGGTTGAATTCGATCCACCTGTGGAGCTGATGTGGAAAATCTGCCACGAAAAACTTCTGATCAGAGCAGCCGACCGCTAGAATTCTCCTCCAGAGAGTGGTTGAATTCGATCCACCCGTGCAGCTGATGTCGATAATCTGCCACGAAAAACTTCTGATCAGAGCAGCCGACCGCTAGATTTCTCCTCCAGAGAGGGGTGAATTCGATCCACCCGTGCAGCTGATGTCGATAATCTGCCACGAAAAACTTCTGATCAGAGCAGCCGGCCGCTAGAATTCTCCTCCAGAGAGTGGTTGAATTCGATCCACCCGTGCAGCTGATGTCGATAATCTGCCACGAAAAACTTCTGATCAGAGCAGCCGACCGCTAGAATTCTCCTCCAGAGAGGGGTGAATTCGATCCACCCGTGCAGCTGATGTCGATAATCTGCCACGAAAAACTTCTGATCAGAGCAGCCGGCCGCTAGAATTCTCCTCCAGAGAGTGGTTGAATTCGATCCACCCGTGCAGCTGATGTCGATAATCTGCCACGAAAAACTTCTGATCAGAGCAGCCGGCCGCTAGAATTCTCCTCCAGAGAGTGGTTGAATTCGATCCACCCGTGCAGCTGATGTCGATAATCTGCCACGAAAAACTTCTGATCAGAGCAGCCGACCGCTAGAATTCTCCTCCAGAGAGGGGTGAATTCGATCCATCCGTGCTGATGGAGCTGATGTCGATAATCTGCCACGAAAAACTTCTGATCAGAGCCGGCCGCTAGAATTCTCCTCCAGAGAGTGGTTGAATTCGATCCACCCGTGCGGCTGATGTCGATAATCTGCCACGAAAAACTTCTGATCAGAGCAGCCGGCCGCTAGAATTCTCCTCCAGAGAGTGGTTGAATTCGATCCACCCGTGCGGCTGATGTCGATAATCTGCCACGAAAAACTTCTGATCAGAGCAGCCGGCCGCTAGAATTCTCCTCCAGAGAGTGGTTGAATTCGATCCACCCGTGCGGCTGATGTCGATAATCTGCCACGAAAAACTTCTGATCAGAGCAGCCGGCCGCTAGAATTCTCCTCCAGAGAGTGGTTGAATTCGATCCACCCGTGCGGCTGATGTCGATAATCTGCCACGAAAAACTTCTGATCAGAGCCGGCCGCTAGAATTCTCCTCCAGAGAGTGGTTGAATTCGATCCACCCGTGCGGCTGATGTCGATAATCTGCCACGAAAAACTTCTGATCAGAGCAGCCGGCCGCTAGAATTCTCCTCCAGAGAGTGGTTGAATTCGATCCACCCGTGCGGCTGATGTCGATAATCTGCCACGAAAAACTTCTGATCAGAGCAGCCGGCCGCTAGAATTCTCCTCCAGAGAGTGGTTGAATTCGATATACCCGTGCGGCTGATGTCGATAATCTGCCACGAAAAACTTCTGATCAGAGCAGCCGGCCGCTAGAATTCTCCTCCAGAGAGTGGTTGAATTCGATCCACCCGTGCGGCTGATGTCGATAATCTGCCACGAAAAACTTCTGATCAGAGCAGTCGGCCGCTAGAATTCTCCTCCAGAGAGTGGTTGAATTCGATCCACCCGTGCAGCTGATGTCGATAATCTGCCACGAAAAACTTCTGATCAGAGCAGCCGGCCGCTAGAATTCTCCTCCAGAGAGTGGTTGAATTCGATCCACCCGTGCAGCTGATGTCGATAATCTGCCACGAAAAACTTCTGATCAGAGCAGCCGGCCGCTAGAATTCTCCTCCAGAGAGTGGTTGAATTCGATCCACCCGTGCAGCTGATGTCGATAATCTGCCACGAAAAACTTCTGATCAGAGCAGCCGACCGCTAGAATTCTCCTCCAGAGAGGGGTGAATTCGATCCATCCGTGCTGATGGAGCTGATGTCGATAATCTGCCACGAAAAACTTCTGATCAGAGCAGCCGGCCGCTAGAATTCTCCTCCAGAGAGTGGTTGAATTCGATCCACCCGTGCGGCTGATGTCCATAATCTGCCACGAAAAACTTCTGATCAGAGCAGCCGGCCGCTAGAATTCTCCTCCAGAGAGTGGTTGAATTCGATCCACCCGTGCGGCTGATGTCGATAATCTGCCACGAAAAACTTCTGATCAGAGCAGCCGGCCGCTAGAATTCTCCTCCAGAGAGTGGTTGAATTCGATCCACCCGTGCGGCTGATGTCGATAATCTGCCACGAAAAACTTCTGATCAGAGCAGCCGGCCGCTAGAATTCTCCTCCAGAGAGTGGTTGAATTCGATCCACCCGTGCGGCTGATGTCGATAATCTGCCACGAAAAACCTCTGATCAGAGCAGCCGGCCGCTAGAATTCTCCTCCAGAGAGTGGTTGAATTCGATCCACCCGTGCGGCTGATGTCGATAATCTGCCACGAAAAACTTCTGATCAGAGCAGCCGGCCGCTAGAATTCTCCTCCAGAGAGTGGTTGAATTCGATCCACCCGTGCGGCTGATGTCGATAATCTGCCACGAAAAACTTCTGATCAGAGCAGCCGGCCGCTAGAATTCTCCTCCAGAGAGTGGTTGAATTCGATCCACCCGTGCGACTGATGTCGATAATCTGCCACGAAAAACTTCTGATCAGAGCAGCCGGCCGCTAGAATTCTCCTCCAGAGAGTGGTTGAATTCGATCCACCCGTGCGGCTGATGTCGATAATCCGCCACGAAAAACTTCTGATCAGAGCAGCCGGCCGCTAGAATTCTCCTCCAGAGAGTGGTTGAATTCGATCCACCCGTGCGGCTGATGTCGATAATCTGCCACGAAAAACTTCTGATCAGAGCAGCCGGCCGCTAGAATTCTCCTCCAGAGAGTGGTTGAATTCGATCCACCCGTGCAGCTGATGTCGATAATCTGCCACGAAAAACTTCTGATCAGAGCAGCCGGCCGCTAGAATTCTCCTCCAGAGAGTGGTTGAATTCGATCCACCCGTGCAGCTGATGTCGATAATCTGCCACGAAAAACTTCTGATCAGAGCAGCCGGCCGCTAGAATTCTCCTCCAGAGAGTGGTTGAATTCGATCCACCCGTGCGGCTGATGTCGATAATCTGCCACGAAAAACTTCTGATCAGAGCAGCCGGCCGCTAGAATTCTCCTCCAGAGAGTGGTTGAATTCGATCCACCCGTGCGGCTGATGTCGATAATCTGCCACGAAAAACTTCTGATCAGAGCAGCCGGCCGCTAGAATTCTCCTCCAGAGAGTGGTTGAATTCGATCCACCCGTGCAGCTGATGTCGATAATCTGCCACGAAAAACTTCTGATCAGAGCAGCCGGCCGCTAGAATTCTCCTCCAGAGAGTGGTTGAATTCGATCCACCCGTGCAGCTGATGTCGATAATCTGCCACGAAAAACTTCTGATCAGAGCAGCCGACCGCTAGAATTCTCCTCCAGAGAGGGGTGAATTCGATCCATCCGTGCTGATGGAGCTGATGTTGATAATCTGCCACGAAAAACTTCTGATCAGAGCCGGCCGCTAGAATTCTCCTCCAGAGAGTGGTTGTATTCGATCCACCCGTGCGGCTGATGTCGATAATCTGCCACGAAAAACTTCTGATCAGAGCAGCCGGCCGCTAGAATTCTCCTCCAGAGAGTGGTTGAATTCGATCCACCCGTGCGGCTGATGTCGATAATCTGCCACGAAAAACTTCTGATCAGAGCAGCCGGCCGCTAGAATTCTCCTCCAGAGAGTGGTTGAATTCGATCCACCCGTGCGGCTGATGTCGATAATCTGCCACGAAAAACTTCTGATCAGAGCAGCCGGCCGCTAGAATTCTCCTCCAGAGAGTGGTTGAATTCGATCCACCCGTGCGGCTGATGTCGATAATCTGCCACGAAAAACTTCTGATCAGAGCAGCCGGCCGCTAGAATTCTCCTCCCGAGAGTGGTTGAATTCGATCCACCTGTGCAGCTGATGTCGAAAATCTCCCAACATCGGGTAGCAAACTCTACGACCTCACGTTCAAAGTTAGTTGATGCAGAGGCTACTGCTCACAGCCGGACACTGCCTCGGAGGGAATTCACCCATCAACAATTATCTCCGCTCGAAACCGGACATGTAACCAGTCTGCAAACATGACAGTTAACCCTTAACTAGAGCACCTTTTTTATTACGTAAGTGGAGCACCAGTAACCTAGGGACCCTGACTTTAAATTACGTTTTAACTAGGGTGAAATTTTCAAACATATGCCATTTTTGTACTTTATTTTAGTGAAATGACTTAGGGGAAATATTTAGAGACTTTGAATTATTTACAAATTTAAAAATTAAAATAATATAATGATTACGTTCCGTGCCTCGCTACTTCATAAGACGAATTTCATTATTATTATTATTATTATTATTATTATTATTATTATTATTATTATTATTATTATTATTAGTCTATTTTCATTATTATTATTATTATTATTATTATTATTGAAACTCGCTCTAACTTCATTTTACTTGTAAATGTTAAAAGTTCACAACTGTAACCTGCTCATGATCAACAGCAAAAGAAATTATAAGAAAATAATTTTCTTCATACAGGATCCTGGATCTTTCTTTCTCGTCTTAGAAAAGGAATTATGAATCAAGAAAATTTCCAAACCCAAATACAGATATTCTTAAACAAAGAAAACAATAATTACCCTTTGTACAATAACAAAATCAATCTAACATAAAGTTCCTCTTCTCTCTTAAAGAAAAATGTGACAAATTAACAAAGCCAACTACAATTTACAATTGTTAACACTTTGATAACAATATAAAGGTAGCATCAAGCACAGTTTATAAAGTTGAAGTTACATGCACTATCTGAGCACTCATTAAAATATTCACTTACTTATTCATTACTTTGTACTTATTCAGGGTGAAATGACGACTATTTACACTATGTCATGGGATGATGTCATGACAGGCAACCACTGAACATACTCATTAAAAGGCTGGCTTAGAGTACTACGGAACTACTGTCAAGAGCCTCCTAGGTCTTAACGAACTGGACGAACTTGATGCTTCTCGTAGTCATGGCAAGTTCGCGGCGAAAGACAAGGAGAAAATAGGAAAGACGATTATTACCGACCTCTTCTCGGGGCCTTGCCCCCACCCAACGGCGCGAAGCTAGCGACGGTCAGCGGGCTGGTGTCGCCGAATATACGTCTCCGTGCAGATCCGGGACCATACAAGTGTAAGAAAATGGACGCCCATAAACCTAAGCGCAGCAGCTTCAGTGTCCGTTTCTCTTCTTCGTTCTCACCACGCTCACTACCATTCCCCAGTAGCACTTTTTCGACCTTTCTCTCTCGCCTCTCAAATACTTCTCCTTATGTTGCTCCCAAACGCGACGTCCGGCACGGACACTACAATTCAAATATCTCAGAATATGTATAAATACGTGTTTCCAACCTCTTGCAGAGGGCACTGCGCGCGCTATTTGAATGTAGCGTTGGTATAGGTAAGGATAGGTAAGGGTTACCGATAGGTAAAGGTTACAATATTATTATTAATATTATTATTACTATTATTATTTTTACTACAATGCCTTAAATAAAATAAAAAGTATTTGCATGAATTTTGGAATGAAATAATATATTTATGCAACGAAGTAAAACTTGTATTAACATTGAGGACATCATCAAATGATTATAAAAAATAACACGAAACGTATATTGTTGAATGAAGATTGATATCTTCTATGAATTATATTTATATTGTTGTTTTGGTGGTATATTTGTGTTATATATATATATATATATATATACATATATATATATATATATATATATATATATATATATATATATATATATATATGTTGGTATATCGTTGGTTGTAAGAATGGAGAGCAGTGGTAATATTTTTATAAATACCATTATTTGAAAAAAAAATATGTTCAATGAAAGCAATGTTTGCAGATTGTCTGGTACAACCATTGCATATTAGTATAAGACACTTTTCACAAGGAATTAATGTTTTCTTAATAACAATTGCAATTGCAACGAAGCAGGTTACACTGAGCCAAAATACGAACACTAATAGTGTCTCAGGCTCTACGGAACCCTTACCGTTGTCTACAAATACATTACTGTACAGCAGCACACCGGAGCACTAATCAGAACGTGGGCAAACAGACAGTTTACTCAACACACTTAAGGGAATTTACATGGAAGTCTCGGTTACGTAGAACTCGATGCAGCAAAATTGTTAAGCAAAAGAAATTATGAAGGGTCCCCAGGACACTGGTGCTCTAGTTAAGGGTTAATAATCTAAAACTTAAAGGGTAGAGAGATAAAAGTGTAACCTCAAGGGTTTGGAATTGAAATTCATGGATTGAAAAAACAGTATTATTCTTCGATCCAATTATGAATATACCAATTGGTGACACTACGAGTAAGAGATGATATCTGGGAAGTACGGAGATCAAGGAACTACTAATACCACTACTACACTATTTCTGATACGAATCTTTTCAAATAAGACTGTGGTAATATTAATAATACATGGTTAGCTATAAACTTCCACGCTATCATTTTAAAATTTCCTTGCTCGCGTGGAACACGAAAATGTTTCATTACAGAACAGGGAATTTGGCGCTGCCGCGACATGCGGTTCAGGGCACCTGTACACTATAATAACGCTGTTAATTCCACACACCTTCATGCACACGTTTACTTCAATAAGTATAAAGAGTACGGAGAATAAAATGTCAATAAATATATTTGGAAAATCGCTACAAATTCTTTGCTTCACAGTTGTCTTCCGGTCCCACCTAACCGCAGAGATCACACAACTCGTGTTTTCGGAACCATCACCTCGATGATGCCCAAAACCTGAAAATAAAGACCATTTTTAGCTTAGTCAAGAAATAATTAACAAACTGTTCTGCATTTGGAAAGCAATTATAATGTTTGTTAAGATAATTGTACATATGTAGCCTTGCCTGAATATTAAATAATCTAATTTGAAACTGTTTATGGTTACACGAAATAAAGTGCTTTACTTACACCTGATACTTGCGATTTTCTTGTCAACGACAATAATATATTCGATACATCATTTAACGACAAAAGAATCAAATGACAACGCACGTCGTTTTGTTAACGATTGTTAAAGAAGCAGTGTGTCATCTTAACTTCTTGAAATTTCGAATGGCGTGCAGTTTTTGAATTCCGGAATTTCAATAACGACAGCATCTTCCAATAAACGTTTTGCCGAACATTTAGTCTCCTATAACGGCAAAATATGCATTCGTAATATACAGTACAAACGTTAGTCAGAAGACCTCGTTACTAAATAACGTTAACTCATCATTACCCGTACGGAGGAGTACAAGTTTCGTGATGTTATTATTAGTGGTTCTATTTTGTAATACGTGTGTAATAAGTGTGTAATACGTATTCGAGCGATAGATTTATTAGTAATTAGGGTCACATTAACGGCTAAGATATTGATTCCCGTAAGTGTATTAAATGTTTTATCACCGGAAGTGACGACGATGTTTCCAAACTGATGGCGAGATTCGTTCGCTAGCGGGGTTTTCCGAACCACGTATCTCCCACCAGTGGGGCACCGCCGCAGCTGAGGGAAACTCTAAGCTCCTGACGGGTCTCCCGGCATGTGTGGTAGTGTTGTGCATAAGTGAGTGTAGGTGTATGGAATGGTGTGTGTAGGTATGTAGGAGAGAACAAAGAAGAGGAAAGAAAGATCGCGCGCAGAGATCTACCGATCAGAGCTGCTGGAAAATTGAATCAGACAGCGGATGAATTCGACTTATTCATGAAGCTAGTGTCCTTCCACTGTCGGGATTCAAACCCTAGGATATCTCGGTCAGAGTGACTGCAGTGACATCAGTTGGTGCCCATAGCCACCTTTGCCGGTACGACAGAATCTAGTACCCAACGTTTCGACTCAATATTTTTCTTGTAATAAGTCTAACTATACAGACGAAATATACAGCAGAAACGTTAATCACTACATCTCAGTAGTGAATGCCAATAAATCAGGAGTAACATTCCATAAATGAAGTGTAAATGATTCGTGATACTGATGTTTGTGTTTTTTTTTATTATACGCGTGGTCACAATATTCAACTCAACCACGGCACACCTGGTTGTGTCGGGAGGTGAGCGTGATGCAGACGCGAAGATTCTGCAGCTTCCCGATCCGCTGCGCAGCGGCGACGGCGCTGCGGCGCTGCAGGCGCTAGTTGCGCTAGACGTTCTTCATTTGGTATGCTCCACGCGTGGTCGTGGCGGGCTGATGGTGTGCGTGTGGTGATGAACTAGAACGCGCCCTCAAACTCCTTGTCAGCTGACATGGCTAAAATTTATAATAGCACTCAATAGCACATATATTTTTTTAAATTCCGTAATGCAAAGCTTCCTAAGAAAAATACTTCCACAATAAGCAGTTCGTAAACTATTAGTGAGAAAATATGCTGTGAGACTAAAATTAAATAACACACATTGAAAAATAAAAACAAATTTTTTTTCAGAACAAAACAATCACGAAGAAAATTTCTATTCCAATATGTGATGGCGAATATCACGAAAAAGACATCAAAGACTTATTTCAAATGAAATTAATACCAATTCAAAGAAAACAGAATATTTTATAAGAGTACAAGAAAAAACACATATTAATAAAAAAAATAAATATATAAAACTGTAGGTGCAAACATCCTTTTAATAATACTATTCGAAATTTCCAAGATATTTTCAATACGTAGATTTACCTCTCAACAATTCCTTCGAGAATTTACTATGCTCTTGCTTCGTCTTCAAAACTATTTCCATTTAGTACATTCTTGCTAAGCTGTGGAGAAATTATACGCAAGACCGTCCGCATCTTACCTTGAAGAAATTTCTTCTTCATTTTTTGAATTTCCAAAATATGTTTCCTTGAAGTTTATAGATATATGATTGACACGAAATATCTTCCTATGCTCTTGCTTCGTCTTCAGAACCATTTCCATTAGTAAATGCTTGCAATGCTGTGGAGAAAGTATACGCAAGACCGTCGGCATCTTACCTTAAAGAAATTTCTTCTTAATTTTTTGAATTTCCAAAAGATGTTTCCTTGAAGTTTATAGATATATGATTAATACGAAAAATATTGCTATGCTCTTGCTTCGTCTTCAGAACCATTTCTCTTAGTACATGCTTGCTATGCTAAGGAGAAATTATACGCAAGACCGACGGCATCTTACCTTCAAGAAATTTCTTCTTCATTTTTTGAAATTTAAAGATGTTTTCTTGAAGTTTATAGACATATGATTGATACGAAAAATCTTGCTATGCTCTTGCTTCGTCTTCAGAACCATTTACATTAGTACATTCTTGCTAACCTGTGGAGAAATTATACGCAAGACCGTCGGCATCTTACCATCTATAAAATTTCTTCTCCATATTATTCTTTTTCAAAAGATATTTTCCTGTAGTTTATAGAGACATGTTTCATTCAAAAACACCTGCAATGCTCTCACTTCGCTTTAAGGACCATTTCCATTTAGCAAATGCTTGCTAGGCTGTGGAGAAATTACACGCAAGACCGTCGGCATCTTACCTTAAAGAAATTTCTTCTTCATATTTTTATTTCCCCAAAAATGTTTTCTTGTAGTTTAAAGACATATGGTTCATACAAAAACTCTTGCTATGCTCTTGCTTTGTCTTCTGAACCATTTCCGTTAGTAGATGCCTGCTATGCTGTGGAGAAAGTATACGCAAGACCGTCGGCATCTTACCTTCAAGAAATTTCTTCTTCATATTTTGAATTTCCAAAAGTTGTTTCCTTGAAGTTTATAAACATAAGAATAATACAAAAACTCTTGCTATGCTCTTGCTTCGTCTTCAGGACCATTTCCATTTAGTATATGCTTGCTATGCCGTGGAGAAAGTATACGCAAGGCCGTCGGAATCTTACCTTAAATTTCTTCTTCCCATTTTATTTCCCCAAAAATGTTTCCTTGTAGTTTATAGACATATGATTAATACAAAAAGTGTTGCTATGCTCTTGCTTCGTCCTCAGAACCATTTCCATTAGTAAATGCTTGCTATGCTGTGGAGAAAGTATACGCATGTCCGTCGGCATCTTACCTTCAAGAAATTTCTTCTTCATAATTTGAATTTCCAAAAGATGTGTTCTTGAAGTTTATACTAATATGGTTAATACAAAAACTCTTGCTGTGCTCTTGCCTGGTCTTCAGAACCATTTCCATTTAGTACAATCTTGCTAACCTGTGGAGAAATTATACGCAAGACCGTCGGAATCTTACCATGAAGAAATTTCTTCTTCATATTTTAAATTTCCAAAAGATGTTTCCTTGAAGTCTATAGATTTATGACTGATACGAAAAATCTTGCTATGCTCTTGCTTTGTCTTCTGAACCATTTCCGTTAGTAGATGCTTGCTATGCTGTAGAGAAAGTATACACAAGACCGTCGGCATCTTACCTTCAAGAAATTTCTTCTTCATATTCTGAATTTCCAAAAGTTGTTTCCATGAAGTTTATAGACATTATTAATACAAAAGCCCTTGCTATGCTCTTGCTTCGTCTTCAGAACCATTTCCATTTACTATTTGCTTGCTATGCTGTGGAGAAAGTATACGCAAGGCCGTCGGCATCTTACCTTAAAGAAATTTCTTCTTCCCATATTTATTTCCCCAAAAATATTTCCTTGTAATTTATAGACATATGATTAATAAAAAACTCTTGCTATGCTCTTGCTTCGTCATCAGAACCATTTCCATTATTAAATGCTTGCTATGCTGGGGAGAAAGTATACGCAAGACCGTCGGTATCTTACCTACAAGAAATTTCTTCTTCCCATATTTATTTTCCCAAAAATGTTTCCTTGTAGTTTAAAGATATATGATTAATACAAAAACTCTTGCTTTGCTCTTGCTTCGTCTTCAGGACCATTTCCATTAGTACATACTTGCGATGCTGTGGAGAAATTATACGCAAGACCGTCGGCATCTTACCTTCAAGATTTTTCTTCTTCATTTTTTGAATTTCCAAAAGGTGTTTCCTTGAAGTTTATAGATTTATGACTGATACGAAAAATCTTGCTATGCTCTTGCTTTGTCTTCTGAACCATTTCCGTTAGTAGATGCTTGCTATGCTGTGGAGAAACTATACGCAAGACCGTCGGCATCTTACCTTCAAGAAATTTCTTCTTCATATTTTGAATTTCCAAAAGTTGTTTCCTTGAAGTTTATAAACATAAGAATAATACAAAAACTTTTGCTATGCTCTTGCTTCGTCTTCAGAACCATTTCCATTTAGTATATGCTTGCTATGCTGTGGAGAAAGTATACGCAAGGCCGTCGGCATCTTACCTTAAAGAAATTTCTTCTTCCCGTATTTATTTCCCCAAAAATATTTCCTTGTAGTTCAAAGACATATGATTAATACAAAATCTATTGCTTTGCTCTTCGTTTGTCTTCAGAACCATTTCCATTAGTAAATGGAATGCTGTGGAGAAAGTATACGCAAGACCGTCGGCATCTTACCTTCAAGAAATTTCTTCTTCCCATATTTATTTCCCCAAAAATGTTTCCTTGTAATTTATAGACATATGATTAAAAAAACCCTTTGCTATGCTCTTGCTTCGTCCTTAGAACTATTTCCATTAGTAAATGCTTGCTATGCTGTGGAGAAAGTATACGCAAGACCGTCGGCATCTTACCTTAAAGAAATTTCTTCTTCCCATATTTATTTCCCCAATACAGTTTCCTTGTAGTTTATAGACATATGATTAATACAAAAACTCTTGCTTTGCTCTTGCTTCGTCTTCAGAACCATTTCCATTAGTAAATGCTTGCTATGCGGTGGAGAAAGTATACGCAAGAACGTCGGCATCTTACCTTCAAGAAATTTCTTCTACCTATTTTTAATTCCCCAAAAATGTTTCCTTGTAGTTTAAAGACATATGATTATCACAAAAACTCTTTCTTTGCTCTTGCTTCGTCTTCAGAACCATTTCCATTAGTAAATGCTTGCTATGCTGTGGAGAAAGTATACGCAAGACCGTCGGCATCTTACCTTCAAGAAATTTCTTCTTCATATTCTGAATTTCCAAAAGTTGTTTCCATGAAGTTTATAGACATGATTAATACAAAAACTCTTGCTATGCTCTTGCTTCGTCTTCAGAACCATTTCCATTTACTATTTGCTTGCTATGCTGTGGAGAAAGTATACGCAAGGCCGTCGGCATCTTACCTTAAAGAAATTTCTTCTTCCCATATTTTTTTCCCCAAAAATATTTCCTTGTAATTTATAGACATATGATTAATAAAAAACACTTGCTATGCTCTTGCTTCGTCTTCAGAACCATTTCCATTATTAAATGCTTGCTATGCTGTGGAGAAAGTATACGTAAGACCGTCGGCATCTTACATACAAGAAATTTCTTCTTCCCATATTTATTTCCCCAAAAATGTTTCCTTGTAGTTTAAAGACATATGATTAATACAAAAACTCTTTCTTTGCTCTTGCTTCGTCATCAGAACCATTTCCATTATTAAATGCTTGCTATGCTGTAGAGAAAGTATACGCAAGACCGTCGGCATCTTACCTTCAAGAAATTTCTTCTTCATATTTTGAATTTCCAAAAGAGGTTTCCTTGAAGTTTAAAGACATATGATTAATACAAAAACTCTTGCTATGCTCTTGCTTCGTATTCAGAACAATTTCCATTAGTAAATGTTTGCTATGCTGTGGAGAAAGTATACGCAAATCCGTCGTCATCTTACTTTCAAGAAATTTCTTCTTCCCATATTTATTTTCCCAAAAATGTTTTCTTGTAGTTTAAAGATATATGATTAATACAAAAACTCTTGCTTTGCTCTTGCTTCGTCTTCAGGACCATTTCCATTAGTACATGCTTGCGATGCTGTGGAGAAATTATACGCAAGACCGTCGGCATCTTACCTTCAAGAAATTTCTTCTTCCCATATTTATTTCCCCAAAAACGTTTCCTTGATGTTTAAAGACATATAATTAATACGAAAACTCTTGCTTTGCTTTTGCTTCGTCTTCAGAACCATTTCCATTAGTAAATGCTTGCTATGCTGTGAAGAAAATATACGCAAGACCGTCTGCATCTTACCTTAAATTTCTTCTTCCCATTTTATTTCCCCAAAAATGTTTCCTTTTAGTTTATAGACATATGATTAATACAAAAAGTGTTGCTATGCTCTTGCTTCGTCCTCAGAACCATTTCCATTAGTAAATATTTGCTATGCTGTGGAGAAAGTATACGCATGTCCGTCGGCATCTTACCTTCAAGAAATTTCTTCTTCATATTTTGAATTTCCAAAAGATGTGTTCTTGAAGTTTATACTAATATGGTTAATACAAAAACTCTTGCTGTGCTCTTGCCTGGTCTTCAGAACCATTTCCATTTAGTACAATCTTGCTAACCTGTGGAGAAATTATACGCAAGACCGTCGGAATCTTATCTTAAAGAAATTTCTTCTTCATATTTTAAATTTCCAAAAGATGTTTCCTTGAAATTTATAGATTTATGATTGATACGAAAAATCTTGCTATGCTCTTGCTTTGTCTTCTGAACCATTTCCGTTAGTAGATGCTTGCTATGCTGTGGAGAAAGTATACGCAAGACCGTCGGCATCTTACCTTAAAGAAATTTCTTCTTCCCATATTTTTTTCCCCAAAAATATTTCCTTGTAATTTATAGACATATGATTAATAAAAAACTCTTGCTATGCTCTTGCTTCGTCTTCAGAACCATTTCCATTATTAAATGCTTGCTATGCTGTGGAGAAAGTATACGTAAGACCGTCGGCATCTTACATACAAGAAATTTCTTCTTCCCATATTTATTTCCCCAAAAATGTTTCCTTGTAGTTTAAAGACATATGATTAATACAAAAACTCTTTCTTTGCCCTTGCTTCGTCATCAGAACCATTTCCATTAAAATGCTTGCTATGCAGTGGAGAAAGTATACGCAAGACCGTCGGCATCTTACCTTCAAGAAATTTCTTCTTCATATTTTGAATTTCCAAAAGAGGTTTCCTTGAAGTTTATAGACATATGATTAATACAAAAACTCTTGCTATGCTCTTGCTTTGTATTCAGAACAATTTCCATTAGTAAATGTTTGCTATGCTGTGGAGAAAGTATACGCAAATCCGTCGTCATCTTACTTTCAAGAAATTTCTTCTTCCCATATTTATTTTCCCAAAAATGTTTTCTTGTAGTTTAAAGATATATGATTACTACAAAAACTCTTGCTTTGCTCTTGCTTCGTCTTCAGGACCATTTCCATTAGTACATGCTTGCGATGCTGTGGAGAAATTATACGCAAGACCGTCGGCATCTTACCTTCAAGATTTTTCTTCTTCATTTTTTGAATTTCCAAAAGGTGTTTCCTTGAAGTTTATAGATTTATGACTGATACGAAAAATCTTGCTATGCTCTTGCTTGGTCTTCTGAACCATTTCCGTTAGTAGATGTTTTCTATGCTGTGGAGAAACTATACGCAAGACCGTCGGCATCTTACCTTCAAGAAATTTCTTCTTCATATTTTGAATTTCCAAAAGTTGTTTCCTTGAAGTTTATAAACATAAGAATAATACAAAAACTCTTGCTATACTCTTGCTTCGTCTTCAGATCCATTTCCATTTAGTATATGCTTGCTATGCTGTGGAGAAAGTATACGCAAGGCCGTCGGCATCTTACCTTAAAGAAATTTCTTCTTCCCATATTTATTTCCCCAAAAATATTTCCTTGTAGTTTAAAGACATATGATTAACACAAAAACTCTTGCTTTGCTCTTGCTTTGTCTTCAGAACCTTTTCCATTAGTAAATGGAATGCTGTGGAGAAAGTATACGCAAGACCGTCGGAATCTTACCTTCAAGAAATTTCTTCTTCCCATATTTATTTCCCCAAAAACGTTTCCTTGATGTTTAAAGACATATGATTAATACAAAAACTCTTGCTTTGCTCTTGCTTCGTCATCAGAACCATTTCCATTATTAAATGCTTGCTATGCTGGGGAGAAAGTATACGCAAGACCGTCGGCATCTTACCTACAAGAAATTTCTTCTTCCCATATTTATTTCCCCAAAAATGTTTCCTTGTAGTTTAAAGATATATGATTAATACAAAAACTCTTGCTTTGCTCTTGCTTCGTCTTCAGGACCATTTCCATTAGTACATACTTGCGATGCTGTGGAGAAATTATACGCAAGACCGTCGGCATCTTACCTTCAAGATTTTTCTTCTTAATTTTTTGAATTTCCAAAACGTGTTTCCTTGAAGTTTATAGATTTATGACTGATACGAAAAATCTTGCTATGCTCTTGCTTTGTCTTCTGAACCATTTCCGTTAGTAGATGCTTGCTATGCTGTGGAGAAACTATACGCAAGACCGTCGGCATCTTACCTTCAAGAAATTTCTTCTTCATATTTTGAATTTCCAAAAGTTGTTTCCTTGTAGTTTATAAACATAAGAATAATACAAAAACTCTTGCTATGCTCTTGCTTCGTCTTCAGAACCATTTCCATTTAGTATATGCTTGCTATGCTGTGGAGAAAGTATACGCAAGGCCGTCGGCATCTTACCTTAAAGAAATTTCTTCTTCCCGTATTTATTTCCCCAAAAATATTTCCTTGTAGTTTAAAGACATATGATTAATACAAAAATTCTTGCTTTGCTCTTGCTTTGTCTTCAGAACCATTTCCATTAGTAAATGGAATGCTGTGGAGAAAGTATACGCAAGACCGTCGGCATCTTACCTTCAAGAAATTTCTTCTTCCCATATTTATTTCCCCAAAAACGTTTCCTTGATGTTTAAAGACATATGATTAATACAAAAACTCTTGCTTTGCTTTTGCTTCGTCTTCAGAACCATTTCCATTAGTAAATGCTTGCTATGCTGTGAAGAAAGTATACGCAAGACCGTCTGCATCTTACCTTAAATTTCTTCTTCCCATTTCATTTCCCCAAAAATGTTTCCTTGTAGTTTATAGACATATGATTAATACAAAAAGTGTTGCTATGCTCTTGCTTCGTCCTCAGAACCATTTCCATTAGTAAATGCTTGCTATGCTGTGGAGAAAGTATACGCATGTCCGTCGGCATCTTACCTTCAAGAAATTTCTTCTTCATATTTTGAATTTCCAAAAGATGTGTTCTTGAAGTTTATACTAATATGGTTAATACAAAAACTCTTGCCGTGCTCTTGCCTGGTCTTCAGAACCATTTCCATTTAGTACAATCTTGCTAACCTGTGGAGAAATTATACGCAAGACCGTCGGAATCTTACCTTAAAGAAATTTCTTCTTCATATTTTAAATTTCCAAAAGATGTTTCCTTGAAGTTTATAGATTTATGATTGATACGAAAAATCTTGCTATGCTCTTGCTTTGTCTTCTGAACAATTTCCGTTAGTAGATGCTTGCTATGCTGTGGAGAAAGTATACGCAAGACCGTCGGCATCTTACCTTCAAGAAATTTCTTCTTCATATTCTGAATTTGCAAAAGAGGTTTCCTTGAAGTTTATAGACATACGTTTAATACAAAAACTCCAGCTATGCTCTTGCTTCGTATTCAGAACAATTTCCATTAGTAAATGCTTGCTATGCTGTGGAGAAAGTATACGCAAGTCTGTCGTCATCTTACTTTCAAGAAATTTCTTCTTCCCATATTTATTTCCCCAAAAATGTTTCCTTGTAATTTATACACATATGATTAAAAAACCCTTGAAATGCTCTTGCTTCGTCTTTAGAACTATTTCCATTAGTAAATGCTTGCTATGCTGTGGAGAAAGTATACGCCAGTCCGTCGTCATCTTACTTTCAAGAAATTTCTTCTTCCCATATTTATTTCCCCAAAAATGTTTCCTTATATTTTATAGACATATGATTAATACAAAAAACTCTTGCTATGCTCTTGGATCGCCTTCTGAACCAGTTCCATTTAGTACATGTTTGCTATGCTGTGGAGAAAGTATACGCAAGACCGTCGGCATCTTACCTTCAAGAAATTTCTTCTTCCCATATTTATTTTCCCAAAAATGTTTCCTTGTAGCTTAAAGACATATGATTAATACAAAAACTCTTTCATTGCTCTTGCTTCGTCTTCAGAACCATTTCAATTAGTAAATGCTTGCTATGCTGTGAAGAAAGTATACGCAAGACCGTCGGCATCTTACCTACAAGAAATTTTTTCTTTCCATATTTATTTCCCCAAAAATGTTTCCTTGTAATTTAAAGACATATGATTAATACAAAAACTCTTGCTTTGCTCTTGCTTCGTCTTCAGGACCATATTCATTAGTAAATGCTTGCTATGCTGTGGAGAAAGTATACGCAAGACCGTCGGCATCTTACCTTCAAGAAATATCTTCTTCATATTTTGAATTTCCAAAAGAGGTTTCCTTGAAGTTTATAGACATATGATTAATACAAAAACACTTGCTATGCTCTTGCTTCGTATTCAGAACAATTTCCATTAGTAAATGCTTGCTATGCTGTGGAGAAAGTATACGCAAATCCGTCGTCATCTTACTTTCAAGAAATTTCTTCTTCCCATATTTATTTCCCCAAAAATGTTTCCTTATATTTTATAGACATATGATTAATACAAAAAACTCTTCCTATGCTCTTGGATCGCCTTCTGAACCAGTTCCATTTAGTACATGCTTGCTATGCTGTGGAGAAAGTATACGCAAGACCGTAGGCATCTTACCTTAAAGAAATTTCTTCTTCCCACATTTATTTCCCCAAAAATGTTTCCTTGTAGTTTATAGACATATGATTAATACAAAAACTGTTGCTTTGCTCTTGCTTCGTCTTCAGAACCATTTCCATTAGTAAATGCTTGCTATGCGGTGGAGAAAGTAAACGCAAGACCGTCGGCATCTTACCTTCAAGAAATTGCTTCTTCCCATATTTATTTCCCCAAAAATGTTTCCTTGTAATTTATAGACATATGATTAAAAGAACTCTTGCTATGCTCTTGCTTCGTCCTTAGAACTATTTCCATTAGTAAATGCTTGCTATGCTGTGGAGAAAGTTTACGCAAGACCGTCGGCATCTTACCTTAAAGAAATTTCTTCTTCCCATATTTATTTCCCCAAAACAGTTTCCTTGTAGTTTATAGACATATGATTAATACAAAAACTCTTGCTTTGCTCTTGCTTCGTCTTCAGAACCATTTCCATTAGTAAATGCTTGCTATGCGGTGGAGAAAGTATACGCAAGACCGTCGGCACCTTACCTTCAAGAAATTTCTTCTTCCCATATTCATTTCCCCAAAAATGTTTCCTTGTAATTTATACACATATGATTAAAAAACAATTGAAATGCTCTTGCTTCGTCTTTAGAACTATTTCCATTAGTAAATGTTTGCTATGCTGTGGAGAAAGTATACGCAAGTCCGTCGTCATCTTACTTTCAAGAAATTTCTTCTTCCCATATTTATTTCCCCAAAAATGTTTCCTTATATTTTATAGACATATGATTAATACAAAAAACTCTTGCTATGCTCTTGGATCGCCTTCTGAACCAGTTCCATTTAGTACATGCTTGCTATGCTGTGGAGAAAGTATACGCAAGACCGTCGGCATCTTACCTTCAAGAAATTTCTTCTATATATTTTGAATTTCCAAAAGGGGTTTCCTTGAAGTTTATAGACATATGATTAATACAAAAACTCTAGATATGCTCTTGCTTCGTATTCAGAACAATTTCCATTAGTAAATGCTTGCTATGCTGTGGAGAAATTATACGCAAGTCCGTCGGCATCTTACCTTCAAGAAATTTCTTCTTCCCATATTTATTTCCCCAAAATGTTTCCTTGTAGTTTATAGACATTTGATTAATACAAAAACTCTTGCTATGCTCTTGCATCCTCTTCTGAACCAGTTCCATTTAGTACATGCTTGCTATGCTGTTGAGAAAGTATACGCAAGACCGTCGGCATCTTACCTTAAAGAAATTTCTTCTTCCCATATTTATTTCCCCAAAAATGTTTCCTTGTAGTTTAAAGACATATGATTATCACAAAAACTCTTTCTTTGCTCTTGCTTCGTCTTCAGAACCATTTCCATTAGTAAATGCTTGCTATGCTGTGGAGAAAGTATACGCAAGACCATCGGCATCTTACCTTCAAGAAATTTCTTCTTCATATTTTGAATTTCCAAAAGATGTTTCCTTGATATTTATAGACATATGATTAATACAAAAACTCTTGCTATGCTCTTGCTTCGTATTCAGAACAATTTCCATTAGTAAATGCTTGCTATGCTGTGGAGAGAGTATACGCAAGTACGTCGTCATCTTACTTTCAAGAAATTTCTTCTTCCCATATTTATTTCCCCAAAAATGTTTCCTTATATTTTATAGACATATGATTAATACAAAAAACTCTTGCTATGCTCTTGGATCGCCTTCTGAACCAGTTCCATTTAGTACATGTTTGCTATGCTGTGGAGAAAGTATACGCAAGACCGTCGGCATCTTACTTTCAAGAAATTTCTTCTTCCCAGATTTATTTCCCCAAAAATGTTTCCTTGTAGCTTAAAGACATATGATTAATACAAAAACCCTTTCTTTGCTCTTGCTTCGTCTTCAGAACTATTTCCATTAGTAAATGCTTGCTATGCGGTGGAGAAAGTTTACGCAAGACCGTCGGCATCTTACCTTAAAGAAATTTCTTCTTCCCATATTTATTTTCCCAAAACAGTTTCCTAGTAGTTTATAGACATATGATTAATACAAAAACTCTTGCTTTGCTCTTGCTTCGTCTTCAGAACCATTTCCATTAGTAAATGCTTGCTATGCGGTGGAGAAAGTATACGCAAGACCGTCGGCATCTTACCTTCAAGAAATTTCTTCTTCCCATATTCATTTCCCCAAAAATGTTTCCTTGTAATTTATACACATATGATTAAAAAACCCTTGAAATGCTCTTGCTTCGTCTTTAGAACTATTTCCATTAGTAAATGCTTGCTATGCTGTGGAGAAAGTATACGCAAGTCCGTCGTCATCTTACTTTCAAGAAATTTCTTCTTCCCATATTTATTTCCCCAAAAATGTTTCCTTATATTTTATATACATATGATTAATACAAAAAACTCTTGCTATGCTCTTGGATCGCCTTCTGAACCAGTTCCATTTAGTACATGTTTGCTATGCTGTGGAGAAAGTATACGCAAGACCGTCGGCATCTTACCTTCAAGAAATTTCTTCTTCCCATATTTATTTCCCCAAAAATGTTTCCTTGTAGCTTAAAGACATATGATTAATACAAAAACTCTTTCTTTGCTCTTGCTTCGTCTTCAGAACCATTTCCATTAGTAAATGCTTGCTATGCTGTGGAGAAAGTATACGCAAGACCGTCGGCATCTTACCTACAAGAAATTTTTTCTTTCCATATTTATTTCCCCAAAAATGTTTCCTTGTAGTTTAAAGACATATGATTAATACAAAAACTCTTGCTTTGCTCTTGCTTCGTCTTCATGACCATATTCATTAGTAAATGCTTGCTATGCTGTGGAGAAAGTATACGCAAGACCGTCGGCATCTTACCTTCAAGAAATTTCTTCTTCATATTTTGAATTTCCAAAAGAGGTTTCCTTGAAGTTTATAGACATATGATTAATACAAAAACTCTTGCTATGCTCTTGCTTCGTATTCAGAACAATTTCCATTAGTAAATGCTTGCTATGCTGTGGAGAAAGTATACGCAAATCCGTCGTCATCTTACTTTCAAGAAATTTCTTCTTCCCATATTTATTTCCCCAAAAATGTTTCCTTATATTTTATAGACATATGATTAATACAAAAAAACCCTTGCTATGCTCTTGGATCGTCTTCTGAACCAGTTCCATTTAGTACATGCTTGCTATGCTGTGGAGAAAGTATACGCAAGACCGTAGGCATCTTACCTTAAAGAAATTTCTTCTTTCCATATTTATTTCCCCAAAAATGTTTCCTTGTAGTTTATAGACATATGATTAATACAAAAACCCTTGCTTTGCTCTTGCTTCGTCTTCAGAACCATTTCCATTAGTAAATGCTTGCTATGCTGTGGAGAAAATGTACGCAAGACCGTTGGCATCTTACCTTCAAGAAATTTCTTCTTCCCATATTTATTTCCCCAAAAATTTTTCCTTGTAATTTATAGACATATGATTAATAAAAAACTCTTGCTATGCTCTTGCTTCGTCTTCAGAACCATTTCCATTAGTAAATGCTTGCTATGCTGTGGAGAAAGTATACGCCAGACCGTCGGCATCTTACCTTCAAGAAATTTCTTCTACCAATTTTTATTTCCCCAAAAATGTTTCCTTGTAGTTTAAAGACATATGATTAATTCAAAAACTCTTTCTTTGCTCTTGCTTCGTCTTCAGAACCATTTCCATTAGTAAATGCTTGCTATGCTGTGGAGAAAGTATACGCAAGACCGTCGGCATCTTACCTTCAAGAAATTTCTTCTTCATATTTTGAATTTCCAAAAGAGGTTTCCTTGAAGTTTATAGACATATGATTAATACAAAAACTCTAGATATGCTCTTGCTTCGTATTCAGAACAATTTCCATTAGTAAATGCTTGCTATGCTGTGGAGAAATTATACGCAAGTCCGTCGGCATCTTACCTTCAAGAAATTTCTTCTTCCCATATTTATTTCCCCAAAAACGTTTCCTTGTAGTTTATAGACATTTGATTAATACAAAAACTCTTGCTATGCTCTTGCATCCTCTTCTGAACAAGTTCCATTTAGTACATGCTTGCTATGCTGTTGAGAAAGTATACGCAAGACCGTCGGCATCTTACCTTCAAGAAATTTCTTCTTCCCATATTTATTTCCCCAAAAATGTTTCCTTGTAGTTTAAAGACATATGATTAATACGAAAACTCTTGCTTTGCTCTTGCTTCGTCTTCAGGACCATTTCCATTAGTAAATGCTTGCTATGCTGTGGAGAAAGTATACGCAAGACCGTCGGCATCTTACCTACAAGAAATTTCTTCTTCCCATATTTATTTCCCCAAAAATGTTTCCTTGTAGTTTAAAGCCATATGATTAATACAAAAACTCTTGCTTTGCTCTTGCTGTGTCTTCAGGACCATTTCCATTAGTAAATGCTTGCTATGCTGTGGAGAAAGTATACGCAAAACCGTCGGCATCTTACCTTCAAGAAATTTCTTCTTCATATTTTGAATTTCCAAAAGATGTTTCCTTGAAGTTTATAGACAAATGATTAATACAAAAACTCTTGCTATGCTCTTGCTTCGTATTCAGAACCATTTCCATTAGTAAATGCTTGCTATGCTGTGGAGAAAGTATACGCAAGACCGTCGGCATCTTACCTACAAGAAATTTCTTCTTCCCATATTTATTTCCCCAAAAATGTTTCCTTGTAGCTTAAAGACATATGATTAATACAAAAACTCTTTCTTTGCTCTTGTTTCGTCTTCAAAACCATTTCCATTTGTAAATGCTTACTATGCTGTGGAGAAAGTATACGCAAGACCGTCGGCATCTTACCTACAAGAAATTTCTTCATCCCATATTTATTTCCCCAAAAATGTTTCATTGTATTTTAAAGACATATGATTATTAAAAAACACTTGCTTTGCTCTTGCTTCGTCTTCAGAACCATTTCCATTAGTAAATGCTTGCTATGCTGTGGAGAAAGTATACGCAAGACCGTCGGCATCTTACCTTCAAGAAATTTCTTCTTCCCATTATTTATTTCCCTAAAAATGTTTCCTTGGAATTTATAGACATATGATTAAAAAAACCCTTGCTATGCTCTTGCTTCGTCCTTAGAACTATTTCCATTAGTAAATGCTTGCTATGCTGTGGAGAAAGTATACGCAAGACCGTCGGCATCTTACCTTTAAGAAATTTCTTCTTCCCATATTTATTTCCCCAAAAAATTTTCCTTGTAGTTTATAGACATATGATTAATAAAAAACTCTAGCTATGCTCTTGCTTCGTCTTCAGAACCATTTCCATTAGTGAATGCTTGCTATGCTGTGGAGAAAGTATACGCAAGACCGTCGGCATCTTACCTTCAAGAAATTTCTTCTACCTATTTTTATTTCCCCAAAAATGTTTCCTTGTAGTTTAAAGACATATGATTAATACAAAAACTCTTTCTTTGCTCTTTCTTTGCTCTTGCTTCGTCTTCAGAACCATTTCCATTAGTGAATGCTTGCTATGCTGTGGAGAAAGTATACGGAAGACCGTCGGCATCTTACTTTCAAGAAATTTCTTCTTCCCATATTTATTTCCCCAAAAATGTTTCCTTGTAGTTTAGAGACATATGATTAATACAAAAACTCTTGCTATGCTCTTGCTTCGTATTCAGAACCATTTCCATTAGTAAATGCTTGCTATGCTGTGGAGAAAGTATACGCAAGACCGTCGGCATCTTACCTTCAAGAAATTTCTTCTTCCTTTTTTTATTTCCCCAAAAATGTTTCATTGTAGTTTATAGACATTTCATTAATACAAAAACTCTTGCTATGCTCTTGCTTCGTCTTCAGAACCATTTCCATTTACTACATGCTTGCTATGCTGTGGAGAAAGTATACGCAAGACCGTCGGCATCTTACCTTCAAGAAATTTCTTCTTTCTATATTTATTTCCCCAAAAATGTTTCCTTGTATTTTATAGACATATGATTAATACAAAAAACTCTTGCTATGCTCTTGCTTCGTTTTCAGAACCATTTCCATTAGTAAATGTTTGCTATGCTGAAGAGAAAGTATACGCAAGGCCGTCGGCATCTTACCTTCAAGAAATTTCTTCTTCCCATAATTATTTCCCAAAAAATGTTTCCCTGTAGTTTATAGACACATGATTAATAAAAAATCCTTTCTATGCTTTTGCTTCGTCTTCAGAATCATTTCCATTAGTAAATGCTTGCTATGCTGTGGAGAAAGTATATGCAAGACCGTCGGCATCTTACCTTCAAGAAATTTCTTCTTCCTTTTTTTTTTCCCCAAAAATGTTTCCTTGTAGTTTATAGACATTTCATTAATACAAAAACTCTTGCTATGCTCTTGCTTCGTCTTCAGAAGCATTTCCATTTAGTACATGCTTGCTATGCTGTGGAGAAAGTATACGCAAGACCGTCGGCATCTTACCTTCAAGAAATTTCTTCTTCATATTTTTAATTTCCAAAAGAGGTTTCCTTGAAGTTTATAGACATATGATTAATACAAAAACTCTAGATATGCTCTTGCTTCGTATTCAGAACAATTTCCATTAGTAAATGCTTGCTATGCTGTGGAGAAATTATACGCAAGTCCGTCGGCATCTTACCTACAAGAAATTTCTTCATCCCATATTTATTTCCCCAAAAATGTTTCATTGTATTTTAAAGACATATGATTATTAAAAAACACTTGCTTCGCTCTTGCTTCGTCTTCAGAACCATTTCCATTAGTAAATGCTTGCTATGCTGTGGAGAAAGTATACGCAAGACCGTCGGCATCTTACCTTCAAGAAATTTCTTCTTCCCATTATTTATTTCCCCAAAAATGTTTCCTTGGAATTTATAGATATATGATTAAAAAAACCCTTGCTATGCTCTTGCTTCGTCCTTAGAACTATTTCCATTAGTAAATGCTTGCTATGCTGTGGAGAAAGTATACGCAAGACCGTCGGCATCTTACCTTTAAGAATTTTCTTCTTCCCATATTTATTTCCCCAAAAAATTTTCCTTGTAGTTTATAGACATATGATTAATAAAAAACTCTAGCTATGCTCTTGCTTCGTCTTCAGAACCATTTCCATTAGTTAATGCTTGCTATGCTGTGGAGAAAGTATACGCAAGCCCGTCGGTATCTTACCTTCAAGAAATTTCTTTTACCTATTTTTATGTCCCCAAAAATGTTTCCTTGTAGTTTAAAGACATATGATTAATACAAAAACTCTTTCTTTGCTCTTTCTTTGCTCTTGCTTCGTCTTCAGAACCATTTCCATTAGTAAATGCTTGCTATGCTGTGGAGAAAGTATACGCAAGACCGTCGGCATCTTACTTTCAAGAAATTTCTTCTTCCCATATTTATTTTCCCAAAAATGTTTCCTTGTAGTTTAGAGACATATGATTAATACAAAAACTCTTGCTATGCTCTTGCTTCGTATTCAGAACCATTTCCATTAGTAAATGCTTGCTATGCTGTGGAGAAAGTATACGCAAGACCGTCGGCATCTTACCTTCAAGAAATTTCTTCTTCCTTTTTTTATTTCCCCAAAAATGTTTCCTTGTAGTTTATAGACATTTCATTAATACAAAAACTCTTGCTATGCTCTTGCTTCGTCTTCAGAACCATTTCCATTTAGTACATGCTTGCTATGCTGTGGAGAAAGTATACGCAAGACCGTCGGCATCTTACCTTCAAGAAATTTCTTCTTCATATTTTTAATTTCCCAAAGATGTTTCTTTGAAGTTTATAGATATATAGGATTGATACGAAAAATCTTGCTTTGCTCTGGCTTTGTCTTCAGAACCAGTTTCATTTAGTACATTCTTGCTAAGCTGTGGAGGAATTCTACGCAAAGCCATCGGCATTATACCTTGAAGAAATTTTTTCTTTATATTTTTGTATTTCAAAAGATATTTTCTTGTAGTTTTTAGTGACATGTTTCATACAAAAACACTTGCAATGATATAACTTCGTGTTAAGAACGATTTCCATTTAGCAAATGCTTGCTTAGCTGTGGAGAAATTATACGCAAGACCGTCGGCGTCTTACCTTGAAGAAATATCTTCTTCATATTTTAAATTTCCAAAAGATGTTTCCTTGAAATTTATAGATATATGATTGATACGAAAAATCTTGCTATGCTCTTGCTTTGTCTTCAGAACCAGGTCCATATAGTACATTCTTGCTAAGCTGTGGAGAAATTATACGCAAGACCGTCCGCATCATACCATCTAGAAATTTCTTCTTCATATTTTTATTTTCCGAAAGATATTTTTTTGTAGTTAGTAGAAATAATTTAGATACAAAATCTTTTTGCAATGCTATAACTTCCTCTTCCGAATTATGTCCATATAGTGAATGCTTTTTTAGCTTTGGAGAGAATATATGCAAGGCTGTCGGCATCTTACTTAAAAAAATTTCTTTATCAGTTTTCATATTATATAAGTTTTTTTGTAGAGTATAAAAGTATATAAAGATACAAAGAATTGTTGTGCCATATGTTATGTTTTAAAACCATTCTTTTTCTTTTTTTCGTTCTTAGCTTTTGAGAGGTTGACGTAATACCGTCGGCATCTTACCTTATAAAATTTCTTTTGAATGTCTTCTTTTGTAAGGTAATATTTTCTTATGATAGATAATGATTTCATAATTTTAATCATAAGTGTACAGAAATGTTGAATATTACATCAATATGCAGCGGCTCAAATAATCTTGATCTGCGAAGAGTATATACATTATGAATGTGGCATTTATCGTATTTAAGATCTATTGAGATAGCTTTACTTTTGGTCATATTTGGTAATTTTTTATATAGTAATTTGAAAATTTCTACTACTGAATTCGCTGCGCGCAGTTTTCGTCATGTGCCGGCGCCCCTTTCCTTCCCTCTGAACTGGTCGGTTCCGGTCTTTTCGCGAGGCGGAGAAAGTGCTGGTTGTGTCGAGACGAGCGCCGGCCAGGTCGTGCGCTGTTGCCGGCGGCCGCGAGTCAGTAAGAAGTAGCAGTCAAGTCAGTCAGTGTAAGTTAGTGTAAGTCGGTGTGTGTAATTATGTCAGTGTAAGCCAGTGTAAGTAGTGGTCGGAAGTAAGCAGGCGCGGGTCAGTTAGTGTATGTAATCAGTGAATGAGCAGGCAGTCCGTCAGTGTGTCTGAAGTGGAAGCTGAGCTGTGAGGTGTGTATCGCGGTAAATACCAGTTCAGTGGGCTCTGTGGTGCACAGTGAAGTGTGGTCTGCGCAGGGAATGGTGGTCTGGGCAGGGAATTGTGGCCTGCGCAGGGAATTGTGGTCTGCGCAAGGAATTGTGGTCTGCGCAGTGGACCGTGGACAGTACAGCGGACTGTGTGATACTGTAGAAGAAGTGAATAGTGTAAATAAATAATCAGATTGTAGTGAACAGTGTAAATAAATAGTGTAGAAGAAGTGAACTGTGTAAATAAATAATAAAGAGAACAGAGTGTGTGTAAGAAAAATAAATAAGTGTAATATATCTGTAAATAGATCAAGTATTTTTTAGTGTATAATTGTTCACGAATAAACGTTTTTGTTGTGTAAATACCTGTGAGTGTGTCTTAATTCACCACCGAGACACGTTACAATACTGGTATTTACAATTACAACACACGTCTTAAAATTCGCGTTCAACAAGTGTCAGTATAAACAGCTCACAATGAAAAATCCACATCCATGTACGTTACTTTTAAACTCATTGCCAGATGTCAATAAATAATTGAAGTCAGTTCTCAAATTTAAGTTGAAAGTCAAATCGTTTCTGCTGTTTAACTGTTTCTATACAATTAGAGACTATAATGATTATCAAAAAATTTTAGTTAGTTTATTTTCACAAAATAGTGATATATAATTAATTAGTTTAAATTCGTATTGTATACATTTTTTAAAATGACTTAATATGTTTCTAACAAATAATGTACTTCAGCTTCCGGGTCAATGACCCTCATCTATATCAGGTTTTTATTCAGTTTGCCTGATCCATTGAGCAAATGCTGAGATGGCTCCTTGATTTGCTTCTGGACGTAAATCTATCTTCTCTATACGGACGTTTTGTTGAACTCTCCTTTTGCTCGTAATGGTAGGAGTAGAAGTAAGGGCGAGTTACTATTTTGTTAAAAATTCAGAAAAATTATACTTGCAATTAGTTTACCGATGCAAATAAGTTTACCATAACTCGGAAAGGAAAAGATTAATTTTTTAAAATATTGCTAATATTGCGATTTTTAAAATTTATTTTTATTTACTGATGCTAAACTTTTCCTCATCTTTCTACTAATTATAGTTAAAATCTCGGGAAGGTATTCGGGAACTCAAGAAAACTTGCGCAGGCAATCTTCTCCCCATACGTCACATACAGTTTTTACTGATCTTTTGACTAAATAAATCTAAATATGAAATCCTTTTCAAAATTCCTTCAAGGTATCTTAATTTGGAAGAATACCTCGTTGTAATATATAAGGATTGAGAAATCTTAAATCCTAGTTATCTTATTCGTTAAATTCCTGACAAATGTCTATTCACTCTATGCTTTCTCAGCAGCGGAAGGAATAAACGCAAAAGCAATATAAGCAATGGTAGCAGAATTGTCCGTAATATTGTTGTTTAATACGACTCATTTATTTCACGTTTCAACTTTTCATAAACGTCTACGCAAAGCAATTATAATTCAAATTTGTCAGTGAAATATTTCAATGTCAATTTTAATAGTATTGTGGATATTATCAAATTTGTTTACATATTTTGCTAGAGTGATAGCCTTTCTGATCTTTAAAGCGAGTGTGGAGAATTGTTTGGAGAACCACTGTCCTTTAGAAGGCCAGAAGATCTGAAATTATCTTGATTAACGTAATTCTTTTCCCTGATTTAGATAAAAAAATGGAATAATTTAAGAGCTTGAACAGAAATAAAATTTCACAAATTTCGTTGTTATTTTTACCTTTAGAATATATTCTGTTATGATTAATGAATAATGTTGGGCATGGTGCCACATTTAATTGCCAGAGATATTATATATTTATTGTATCCAGTATAATTTGTTATTCTTCGAATATGTATACGCTTTCTTTTAATACGAATTTGAGTGATTGTGGTACGCCTTAGAATTTGTTTAATATATAATTAAGCAATTTTAATAGTTGGTATCTTTTTGAAAGATTGTCGTCGTTCTCCATGTGCCCTTGACATGCGACAAAGACATTGTCAATTGGGTAATAGTTTTTAAAGGTCAGCGCAGTCTGAAATATTACCAGAATATTTTCCAAAAATGCAGGGTTTCTGAGAATTGGGAAATATTTATTTTGGAAAATATCGTTCAAATAGAGTGCCCATGGAGTTTACACATGGACGGACGGACAGACGAGCGGAAGGACGGTTTGAAAAATAAACACTATTCCAATATGCGGTTCGTGCTGTTGAAATCTCGGAAAAGATTTTCCGTAGCATTACAGAACTTTGTCTCTTCTACGTATGTTCCATACGTATACGACAAAGGAAAAAGTTCCTGTTCCTTAATGCAACACATAAATAAGATTTTTTTCTTGGTGGGCTGCCTTCCTTCCTGTTTATGGTGGATTGCGTCGGATGGATTGCAAGTAGTGACACAATGCGTGTGAGAACTCAGCCAATACCAGCAGTATGAGTGTAAGCGGAAGAACACAATCAAAGTTTTGCTGTTTTAATTTAAAATCTAAACTGTTAGACACTGTGTCATTGTTTTTGTATCTATTCCGAGCGTCAATTTCAGTCAAATGGTGCTGAAATGGGAAGTATTGGTGTAGTTTTGAAATTTAATTTGGTTCCTATACGTTTTTGGGTCACTGAACATCGATATCAGCTTTACCAACAAAAATGTTGCCCGAAAGCTAAAAGTTTTTAAGCAAAGAACTTTAAAAATCACGACTTTTTGAAAGACAATCATAAGTCAATTAGTTTTGGTAAATATTTTTTTTAATTAGCCAACTGCACATCCCATTAACGATCCTTCGATCTCAGATCGCCATGATACTACTTCCTTAGCTATCTCTATCCGGATCGACTTCTTAAATAATAAACCTACGTAAAATAAAAGAAGGTGAAATTACCTACATTCAATGCCATTCAGATTTTTTCTTTCAATGAACAGTTTAGATAAAGAACACGCCGAAATTTGGTGATATAAGCAAAATAAATTAAAACATGGGAGTTGTCCCACTATCTCAATATAATTTTAAAGCTATCCATTTTTTGTAAATTTAATGAGACAAATGAAAGAGAAGAAAATTGACTACATTATATGTTTTCAACTTTTTCCTCCAGGATCGGATGATGTAGCCGTTAGTGGGGAAAAAATATGTCAGGATGTAGAAAAATGGCACTGGATACTAGAATGGCAACGGATCCCGTGAAAATGGAACTTTACGTAACCTCCCTCCTTCACTAAGTCTTGCAGATAAATTTACATCAAATTAAGTTGTGTACATATAAATACGGCGCCTTGTGAATCAGTTTCCATTTTAAATGAGAAAAAGATAAGCATGTTATTAATGATGTGAAAAAGAAAATTAATATTTTGGAAGAGGAAGGCCTGCACCTTCACCGACGCCTAGTTTTTGAAATCACTGTTTTTTACACACTTTCTACAAACAAATGGCATTAGACATTTCATTCCTATAACTCTCTTATATTACATTGTTTCTAATGATTGACATTATCTAATATCTTGAAGATATTTAAGTCCTCTTTCATTGGTTCGGCAAGTTCAACGACTTCATCTCGTTGTATTGTTACTGTAACTCGTCTTTCAGATTAGTAACTCGCCTTTCATTTATAGAAACTATTGTCATATTGTCGCAACACTTTTCGCAGTTGAGACGCAAGTTAGATCATATTCGCTAGCTTCACAAATTCAGAACCCGGTATGGGATTACGAAAGTTATGTTCATGTACTTAAAAGGGACACAAGAGGACATTCAATACCCATACTTTTTAAAAATGCTGTGCGACCAAAACATGGAGAGGAAAATGGATGGGAATGGGAAACTACTTCAACATAGAAACGTAACGTTCGCTCAGAGTATATTAGATGATGAAAGGCCTCGCTTCATGAAAGAATTAGGTACATTTCTAGGAAAGGTTCGGACCATTAGGAAACGTTAATTAGGGAGTGAAAAACAGCACCGGTCATTATGAGCAGAGCCTACTCTAAAGAGAAAATAAATAAGTTATTCATCAAACAATGAATAGTTTAAACAGTAATTTAAGCTAAGTTAGTAAACTGTTAAGTAAAGAAGTCATAAGTCATAGTCAATTGTTAAGTAGTAAGTAAATTAAGAAAATCAATTAAAAATTTACGAAAATGTTAAATAATTAAATGAGAAATTAGAGGGCAAATGGTAGTGGGTGTCCGAAAAGTAAGTGCAGAGGCGATGGTGCGGACGACCTGCTGTGGCGCTGTTTGATTTCAGGTGCTGAGGAGGCCAAAGACTGGAAGGAGAATGCGTGACATTCACGCCAGGAAATAAATAGTTTATAAAACGTCTGGTGGATTAGCATGTACTCGGCTTATGACGGCAGGTTTTCCTCCTTCCGACTTCCTTTCCTCAGCCATACTTTAAGGTGTCATTTTTCGCGGCTTTGATGCGATGAAAAGATTATTTGCGGTGAATACTAGAAGTCAAAAGGTTTAAACGCGGTATGATGTAGGTATTGTAGTGACTTAAAGACATTCAGCCTAGCCACATAGTATCAAATGATTTAATTTGTAGGTGTAATAATTACCTATTAAATAAAAAAAAAGTTTCTGAAATCAGTATTCTTGGCACTGATTTTGGCCAGAGGAGCTCACCCACTTCTGATAATTGTGGTGAAAATCTTGTCATATATTTTTTTTAATTAGCCAACTGCACGTCCCATTTAGGGTAAGGGCCTCCTGCTTGCGCAGGGAATTATTAATCCTTTAATGAAATGATAGGATGATGACGAAGAATGAGGTTCGATCCAAGATCGCCAACGACTGTACTCCCTTACCGATTCCGGCTATCAGGACCGACTGTTATATAATTAGCGAAAGCTAAATTTTGTGTATATTTTTAACAATGTTTTTCTTATATTTTCAATCTTCTCTGATGTTAGTCCACTTCGTGTTAATCTCTAATTTGTATAAACAACTTCTTTTAGTTTATAGTTCTTCTCTTTCGTAAAAGTCAAGTTCACTGTTCCAGCTCTATTCATAAACTGCTGCACATTTCAGTCATAATATACTATAGATCCTTTATTAAAATCATTAGATCCATAAACTAAAATATAATTTGCTTTAAAATTAATGTGCTTGTGACCCATTTAATCCAGTAAGAAATTTAGTTATTCTTCTCTTAAATTCTTCGTGGGACACATTTAAACCGATGGGTGAACTCAACCATGTACATCGTGTGTAAGGATTCCAAGATTAGTTGAATAGTTGGGCCAAAACTCATTCAAGTAAATAATAAGACTTTCTATTCAACATTTGCGCTCACTAATTTCAATTATAAGTTGTAATGGATAAGTTTATCGAGATTGGCCAAATTGCTATTTTCAATGGATGTGATAAGATTGGATATGCTTTTCAATTTAGAATCAAAGCCATGGACTCTTGATAAGGTGTTGAATGTCGTAGCGTTAACACTACGAAATATAGTGTTACAATTTATCTATCCACAACAGTTTCAATTCAATAATCCACAACAGTTTGAAGACCATTCTTCTTAGTCATCTTCCAGCCTTTCCACGAATCTGCCGCCAAGAAGCTTCTTCATCCAGACTGCACAACTAGGGTGACATTTAACATCTCAACTGGGATAAAAATGGGACGCAAACGTTTTTCAAAAGGCATATACCACGGTCATTGTTACATTTCAGAGAGCAGATGAAGGTGAGTGCACACCCCCTCGCAGGCACCTATTCACGTTATCCAACAAATTCACAACAAACTTTATAAGCGCCTATTCACGGCGCATAGAAAATGTTACATCTGTGACTCTAGCATCACGTGGCATAGCACATTTTGTAATACAGAAATACTTCTCAGCGTAGTTCACTCGTCTTTATCAATATTAATCAATTCGTTGCTAAGTCAAACATTGGAGCTTGAGGCGCCACGGTAGAAACCTAGGAGCACCCCCTAGGAACACCCCTAGGAACACCCCCGACTACCTAATGTTTCCTTTAATAGTCAGGCGGCATTTTTGCAAAATATCCGGAAATCCATGCGCACGTTTTGCATAAATCTTGTGTGGGGAGAGGAGGTGCAAAATATCGTTATGGAACCTTAAATGAAAGAACTTTATGTGTTTTTTCGAAGACGATAAGTTTACAAATTAATTTACAACCCGACACTAGTCTCTGTATTGGTAAAAATCCCATTGAAGAGAAAATACGTGAGTGTGAGAGTTAGCTCGATTATAACTTTTGAATCAATAGAGCGACTGATAAGTAGTTCGCGAATTCAAAATATTACCCCAAATTGATCTCACTGCGAAATTTCTGATATGGAACTGTCCTTAATTGTTGTCAGGAGCAGTCGTTGCCCGGTGAATTATGATCAAGGGAGATTGGCATGAAATAACCGAGGAAAAGGAGTATAAATAAATACCCCAACATTCTCAGGCTACTTGAGCTAGTAATTTTATTAAGTGTTTACAAGTTCATGCAGGTAGTGTGTGTGTGTGTGTGTGTGTGTGTGTGTGTGTGTGTGTGTGTGTGTGTGTGTGCGCGCGCGCTTATCATTCTCTGCTTAAACATTTGGTGTGTCACGTAGACTTCAGTAATATTCATGCATTTGCTTTCTAAAAGAGAATGTAATAAGACGGGCCAGAGAAAAAAACAAACAAAATATAAGTAAAAAACATATCGGGTGCATAACTTTTATGTAATTTAATAACATTATGGAATATATTAAATAACTACGAGCACATATTTAGCCTTTCTAAGCACAAATTTTCAAAATATTTTCTATTTCTACTTTCTAGCATACAACTTACGTAATAACAATGCTGCCGTAAAATTGGTGATTTTTTACAAAAATTCTTAATGTAAATCCGTGATTCCGAGAAAAGGAAATAATTTATGTTCCTATATTTGTAGAAAAATACTTCCACGAACACGACGCGTAATCACAATCAACGTTTTGTTGCCTTGATACCGAAACATTAGTGTACGACAATACATCTCTCCATCCGTGCATTCGTCAGTGAACAACGCTAGCGGCTAATTCGATACCAGAATTATTTCCAAATTGATACTCTCCGATCGACCAGGCTGTTAATGCTTCTCCAGTAATTTCAAATGAATCTTTTATTTTGGGGAACACTTTACAAGACTCCTCAAGAATATTGTCAAAATTTTCTTAGAAATAACTTCTATATTTTTCTTTCAATTCATTCACATTAATTATATTACATTTGTATGCAAATTTAATATAAAGCAAAGTTTAGAAAAATGGTGCAGTTTCTATTTACGTTCATCTCTATGAATTTAGAAAATTTCAAAAGTGAACTTCTTTCGGCATCTTCCTACAATTACAGAACTGACAAGAGTTTTTTGTTAATGAAATTTGTCCTTTTAAAATTAGATCTCTTAATGAGCTCATGTTAAAGTTTTCCAAAATATCAGTAGTTTTTGCATAATTTTGTTTGATTAGAAATTCAAAAACAGTTCCCAATTTTTCCTTTAATTATTTTTCAGATAGTGGAATGGATGCTTATAAAAATGATGCTGGTCCGATTTTCTTTGAACTCTCTAAATTTTCGAAAATTTAAGAGAAGATACAAATAATGCGAGGAAGTTTACAGTGTTGTAGTACTACTAGTTTGTGTATAATCGTAGGTATTCACTTACTCCGCCAACCAATTCCTTCTGGTGTTGGTAATTTATATGTAGAAATAGTTGACTGGCTTGTTACGTTTTATCTCAACGGTACTTCACAAGTAAAAGCATCCCTTTTCATCTAAATGGCGCACTTTTTTTCCAAAGCGAGAGGCACATGTTAAATCGTTTCATGAATTAATTCCGCAGTTTTTAAAGTGTGCCCTAAAGCCGCCTTCCTGTTCCTGGACTTGAAAATGCCGATTTGTCAACGAATCCATCCTTGCGATGTTCATACGTCTTTCTAAAAAATAGGAAATGATTAACTTCCCGGGTTACGTGGCAACAATAGTTGGCAACAGAAAACGGAACTAAGAATACCGCACACCAATATGATTACGCAACAGAATGAAGTAAACATTTGTGTATTGTTTCAAATAAACCATAAGGACAGTGGCACATCGTTAAAGCTCTTAGGTATAAAATCTGTTTTTTTCTGAACTGAGCAATTGCTGAGATGATCTCTTTTGATTTGCATCTAAACAGTAAAAGTGATGTTTTCTACCTTCCAAATATATTTTTATATATTTAACATGCAATATTTTTAAATTCATTTTTGCTGGTTTACTAAAGGTTCAGAAGAAATTAGTGCTACTGCCAAATTCATGACAATAAAATGTATGAATAAAGAAGGACGTTGTCAAAAAATGTGGAAAAGAGTACTAGCGTTGTTAAGTTAGCAAATGAATAGCATTGTTTGTGTCACCTTTTAATTTTGACAAGAACATGAAACTATATTACCGAAAATTATGAAAATTTTAAAATATTAAAAAACACAAAATGCATTTTTTCATTAAAAATATTTTCAACGACAATATGACTAACTTTTTGATGTCAAACTAAGGTAACACTTAATAATGACATATGAAGATGTACAATCCGGGCACGTTTCTTGAGCTCTTAAATAACAGGTATTTTTTAAAATGTAATAATGGATCAATGTACTCGTAGATACGAGTAGGTTTAGTAAAATTGGATATTAAGATAATTTAGGAATGAAACTATTCGCACCCCAGACGATTAAATTATAATTTAATTTTTATTAACTTTTAAAAATAATTTTTAAATAATAATTATTTTTGTTTTTGTTGGTCAGGAAAGAATTTGATTATTATTCGAACTTTTCTTTTCAGGAATCGAAAGAAAAACTGACTCATACTTTTGAATTTAATTTTGGTTTCCTTTTTGAAAAGATGATAATACTTAGCTGCTTATAAAATACCCGGAAATAGGCCGGTTTGTAAGTACTAATACAGCTGTTCATTTATTCTTCGGCAAATTAGTGGCTTTGTTTAAAGTTGCATCTGCATTTCCTAAAAGTAGGAAATATATCTCACTCTATTGGAGGGATGTGGGCGCAAAATAAGACATTTTGATAGTTGGACGATATACGACTGATATTCCAAAACGACTTTTAAAGTGAATCACGTCAAGGAGAGAGAATCTACATCATTTCTAAGGCAAATATGTTAGAAATACTACGAACCACCATATACGGAACCCATACTTAATTTCATTGCCCTACAAGGCAACTCTACCAGATAAAAATACGGTACTTGGAACGCACAACATTTGTTAAGAGAAAACCAGAGTTTAGTGAAACAAGGAACATTAGACTTAAATCGCTCTGTTAAGCAGCTTCAATGAAAATGTTCCTCTCACAATCATGTTATGATGTAATTTTCTTAGATATGAGAGGCAGACAAGTTACGAATACGAGTATTTTACGTCCCGTGACAAATTAAATTAGGATGAAAATATTTTAATATTTAAATACACTTATTTCATTAAGAATGCATGTTAAATAAGCGGCGTTATTGTAACCTATGATATTAATATAATACGGCCAAACTTGTTGAACAGTAAACGTTCAACAGCAAAAAGACTACTATTAGGAAGGAAAAAGTTAAATACCCGGTATTTTTGAAGAACCAAACTTGATGCGGATTTTAAACAAGTACGTTTGAAATTCCATCTATTCACAGCCATAGAAACAACTTATCGAACATTTGTCTTCTTTCTTGTAGCGACAAGTTGATTAGCTTCTTAATCTAGTTTTTATAAATTTGCTGGTCTAGGTCTGCACTCGCTTTCCCTTCACAAACCAATTACGACCCGTGTTTCCCAGGAGATATCCGTTCACGTCTCTAAACAATTGGGAATTATTGTTTGGCAGATTTCTTTATTACAGGCAGGTTACCTACAGAGATCCTCATCAACAATAAGTACCAAACTATTTTCCCTTAATAGGGGATACATCTTTCTTTTACGAAAAACCATTCACCGAATCCTCGGGGTTATAATGGAAAAAATAATGAAACGTATTTATGTGATCATGTTTTTCTTTAAATTCTCTCCTATTACTGGAAACCAAATACGAATTTTCTTCTTTAGTTTTCACTCTTCACTAATTTCTGTATGGTTTAGTTCCATATATTGTGGTATTAATTAGCAATCATTCATCGAATACTGTTGAGTTTTCGTTTGAATCGGGAGGGCGTCTGAGCGAATTTCGACACGTGCCGCATCGCAGCAATCGATATTGGAGTACGGGGTCTTCAATGTTAGACAACAGAAGTTTCAGCGAGGGAGTCAGAAAGAGGGATTCGGGCGGTGATCACGAAGTGTGAAGTTATGTTGTATTGCTTTAGTAATTCCGAGTGCGTCAACTGCATAGGCTATTAGTCCCTTATTCTTTTTGCTGAAGGTGGCAATGATCTTTCCTAGCTGGATTGCAAGATCCGGTGGCAATTTACACGATTCAAGGCCTCAAAAAATTGCGTGTTGTGAAGGTGAGGGCCATTGACTTTCAAAATATTTTTTTGACGTTAATTACCTACTTTGATTATTTCATTTACAATGTACAATGATTCTACAGCATTGAATCTAATAATTTAATACCATAGGCATGATATCAAATTTTAAAACACGAAATGCGAATACGTGGTAACAAACTGGAATAATACCGCTTTATTTCAATGAGTGTTCTAAAATTGTTATTCATCTTCGTTAATCTAACATGAAGCATGACTGATCACTTTAATGTTACATGAACTTTGGATAATGAATTTATGTGTTTTATCATTTAAATGACTATGTTGAAACAAGTGTAGTATTTCATATATCTCTTTAACACTTGAATTTAATTATTAAATATAATGCTGTAGAATAACTGTACGTTTTAAATGAAAAAAAAAAACCAACAAAGTAGGTAATTAACAAAGTTGAAAATAAATATTTTGAAAGTCAATGGTCCTCACCTTCAGATTATAATTTTTTTTTGAGTTGACTTTTCTCTGATATATACGATACAACTTTGAAAGAGACAAATGGAATTCGGAAGTATATGTACTAACTATACGTATTGTATATTATATTGTATTATTTGTTTATTATTGGTATTCTCTACTACACTGTGGAATATCCTACCCTTCTTTGCTTGGTTCGTCATGTTTTAGAACTTTGAACCAACCAGACTATTTCACACTACCGATTCACATTTCCTACTAAATAAATTATTATGTTAAATAAATGTCCAGGCAAAGTCATTTTCCCTCCACCAGCCCTTTATATTTAAGAGGAACCTAAAATAAATAATTAAACTTTGACAAATGCGAGAGTTGGAGCATAGTCATGGCAACTATATTTTTGAGAGAATGAAAGCACGAAAAATGTGAAGTAATACACATAAAAGGATAAGGTATGAAAGAAATGCATGTACATTAAACGACTGACCGAAAATTGTGTTTGCTATATTCATTAAGGATTTTGAAAGGACAGTGCTGGTTTCGTGTTTTAAAGCGTTTTACCACACACGAGTTCACTGTTACATCCCAGAAACATTACATACCTTTTCTAAAAGCGCGATTAGGTAGATGCTCGATAACCAAACAGTTGTCACGTATTCGTCTTCGCTGAAACTCCTGACCACCTCGTGACTGTCGGCTTTGGATTGGCATTATTCCCAAAAGCTTCATCCAGTTCTCTATGACATTCCCAGTCATTTCTCTCATGGAGAACGACTATGTTGATGTATGAGCCCTGCTCGAAACGATTTGCATTCATCTCGCACGGCGGCAATGAGACAACTGACTTCACATTGTTCTCTGTGCTAATGGTGCCATCTGTTGTTGTAAACTCATTTTAGTACAGCATTTCTTTCATACAACAAATAAAATTGTGATCTGATTATATTTCTTTTAGAAGAAAATAGTTGCCATGTCTTGTACCCCAATTCTGATAGATTGAAAAGTATAATACATCTTAACGCGTTCAATGACTTCGCATACCTAATTGATGGAAACTTCTTCTGAGTCTAATTAGTGAGAATATAAAGAATAATAGAAATAATTATTTTACATCGTTGCGCAGTCAAAGAACAGATTCAGATGGAGGATTTCTCATTTCCTTGAACCACTTCATCCAGAACAACACGACTGGTGCGTAAGAGCGCTCTCACTGAGAATCCACTTCAATTCCAACTGAACTTGTTACGCTAGATCGTACTGATTAAAAGCAGTAATTTGCAGAAAAATAAAAGTTCTGTGAAAACATAAGGCATTTCAAGAATTCTTTCTGTGAGAGGTTTTAGAAACAAATCAAGATTCTGCAAGAAGATTAATTTTTACGTTCTTCGTGAGCTATGTTCACTGGCATTTTTGACGTTCTTCGGGACCTCTTACAAATCGCAAAGAAAATATGAAAACTACGACAATTATACGTTATTTTATTAATATTTTATTGAGTTATTACGCTATTTTTCACAATAATTTAATTCTGCAGAAAATAACTATCATCCTGAAATTATGATACCAGATCTTGGTTATCGTAATTGACTTTTATTTGGAACGAAAATAAGTATGACATATGTAGTGTAGAACGTGTAGGTCATCTGTTGTGTGATAAAGATGCTTTTATCACTAACACTAATTTATCACCCCAAACAATTATGCATGTCCTTCTTTAATTTCTGTGTTTGTTTTTTTAAAAAGTGACCTTTGTAACCAATTCGATGCTTCGCATTTTTCTTCGGTGTCTGTGTTTTAATTGAGAAACCGATATTTTCACTCAAATTTTCTGTCATTGGCATCATTGCATAATGTGGTCAATTAGAGTTCGCTAATATCATATATAAAATATCATATGCTAAAATTGTAATTTTTTTATTTAATAGGTAATTATTACAAACAAATTAGCTTACTTGCTCTTATGTGGCTAGGCCCAAGGCCTTTAAGCCATTACAATACCTTCATCCTTTCGCGTTCTAATCCTTCGAATTCTGGTATTCACCCCAAATGGTCTCTCCATCGCATCAAAGCCGCGGAAAAGGGACCATAAGGTACGGCTCAGGAAAAAACCCCTGAAGGGGGAAAAACCTGCCGTCAGAAGCCGAATACATACTAATCTATCCGACGTTTATTTTAACTATTTATTTTCTGGCGTGGGCGTCCCGCCGTCTCCTTCCAGTGCTTGGCCTCCTCAGCACCTGAATTGTAATTATTAAGTAAGAGGGCAACTACATGGATAAGTGACCCATGCCAATACACCTCATGATTAGAAAAGACAACAAAAATAAAAAAAATACGTAGGAATTAATAAAGAATTTACCGCTTTTCTGAAGATTTAGTAGTCACAGTGTTGTAATTTATTTTGAAAGAGTAAGTCGAATCATTGAGAATACTTTTTGAATTTTTAATGGAATTCGCCAGGAGTGAACCACTCATCTATCGGAAGTTGATTGACAAACCATCTTATACATCAAAATGAACATTTTACCATAGATGCAAAAAATTATATTTTTCATTCTTTACTAACTTTGAATTAAAATCTTCATTAGAATAATATGTGTACAAAAGAATTTCACACTATAACTATTTATCGGTTGTGTGAGTAGTTTTACTTCAATGACTCGCGGGAAAAGGGTAACTCATTTTTGAACTGTGTGTGGGGAATAAGGATATATTAATCTTAATTCAAATTGCTAGGGAAATTGTTTGAATTAAGAAGGTTGGACATTAACAAAAAATACTTTCCATTGAGGAACTATTTATTGAGGAAAATAATGTTATAAACCCTAAATATTCAGAGAATGTTGTTACATTAATTCCACCTCCTAATAACCTGATATTGGGCAAAAATAACTTTTGTTCACAACTTAGGATCATTACATAATGTGCACAGTTGCAGTTCGCTGATACCATACATAAAATATCATATGTTAAAAATTGTAATTATTAAGTAAGTGGGTAAGTACATGGATAAGTGACCCATATCAATACACCTCATGATTAGAAAAGGCAACAAACAAACATTTCCTTTCACAATGTCATTTAATTTGGTTAGTTTCAATTTCCAGAAAAATTAAAATCCAAGACACTTTATAAGAATTAACATACTGCCTTACAAACAATTTCCTGTGAACGGATATTGTTCTACATAAACAGTTTAATTAATATCTTCAGCATTTCCCGAGCATCCTGTTCCACATCACGCAGAACTTCCTCTGAGAGGAAGTGTGGCTTCGGATAAAAAGATCCACCAACATCTTCGGCAACCCTTCCCCGCTAACAGCCCAATCAGCGCCTGCGCCTCGCTTCGCTCCGCTGCGGCGCGGCGTGAGGCGGGCGCGAGAAAAACCGTCGTTAGCCCCGGAGCTAATGAGAACAGTTGGCAATTATTCCTCGCGAGTGGCGGCCCTGGAGCTCGCTTCCGCCTTACGCGGTGCGCTCCTGGCCCAAAAGGCGACGCGCGCCCTGCGCCCCGGTGCGCGCGGCCGCCGAGGAATTATGAATCTGCGTGGTGGGGGCGGGTGTTGGCGATTGTTGCTGGGTGCGGGTGCTGGGTGCGGGTGCTGGGGGCGGGTGCTGGGGGCGGGTGCTGGGGGCGGGTGCTGGGGGCGGGTGCTGGGGGCGGGTGCTGGGGGCGGGTGCTGGGGGCGGGTCCTGGGGCGGGTGCTGGGGGCGGGTGTTGGATGCGGGTGCCGGGGGCGGGTGCCGGGGGCGGGTGCTGGGGGCGGGTGCTGGGGGCGGGTGCTGGGGGCGGGTGCTGGAGAGGGTGCTGGGGGAGGCTGCTGGGGGCAGGTGCTGGGGGTGGGTGCTGGAGGCGGGTACTAGGGGCGGGTGCTGGGGGCGGAGGCGGGTGCTGGAGGTGGGGATGGGTGCTGGTGCTGCGGAAGGCTGCTGGAGGCGGGTGCTGGGGCCGGGTGCTGAAGATGAGGGCGCGCGCGGCCGCCGAGGGGGCGGCGAAGAGGAATTATGAATCCGCTTACGCCTCGAAGTTCCGCTCTAAGGGATCGTAGCCCTCGGTTTCTGAAAACTCCGGCGCCCCGACAGCAGCGGCGGGGGTGGCGGGGGTGGAGTAGTCGGGGTGGTGGCGGGGGAGAGGAGGCGTTGCTGGAGGAACGATCGCTGGGGGCACGTGCTGGGGGTGAGTGCTGGGAGTGAGTGCTGGGGGCTGGTGGTGTGGGCAGGTGGTGTGGGCAGGTGCTGTGGGCGAGTGGTGGGGGCAGGTGGTGTGGGCGGGGGATGGTGGTGGGTGCTGAGGGCGGGTTCTGGGTGCTAGTGCTGGGTGCGAGAGCTGGGGGTGGGTACTGGGTGCGGGTGCTGGGGGTGGGTTCTGGGGGTGGGTGCTGGGGGTGGGTGCTGGGGTTGGGTGCTGGGTGCGAGTGCAGGGGGCGGTTGCTGAGGGTGGGTGCTGGATGCGGGAGATGGGGGAGTGTGCTGAGGGCGGGTCCTGTGGGCTGTTGCTGGGGGAAGCTGCTGAGGGCGGGTGCTGGGGGCACGTGCTGGGGGCGGGTGCTGGGGGCGGGTGCTGGGGGCAGGTTCCTGGGGCGGGTTGCGGGGGCGGTGGTGTGGGCGGTGCTAGGGGTGGTGTTTGGGGGCGGCGGCTGGTGGATAGTAGAGGTAGCGGCGGCGGAGGGAGTGATGGTGGAGGCGGAAAGGGCGGGAGCAGCGGCGGGGGCGGCGGCGGGGGCTGCAGGGGCGGAGGCGGCGGCGGGGGAGGTGGGGGCCGCGACGAAGAACGCGGGAGTGGCAGTAGCGGTGGTAGGGACGGGGCGGAAGCGGCGGTGACAGCAGCAGCAGCATTCTCTAACTGAAGCGGCGTTCGATACGAGGCCAGGTTGAAATCTCTTTCGATACCTCGCGTGGTGCAGCACGGTGCACTGGAGCGGCAAATGAGATTCCGGAAACGGAGCGTGGCGATTTATTTCATTTCATACAGCTGCTTATAGCAGCAATTGGTTTAGGTCTCAGGTGCAGCAGCTTTGAATCAATAATATCATTTTGTATTTCTAATGCTTGTATTTTTGGGTAGTATTTTAATTGGTAGTACTGTTTTTCTTCCCCTTGTAGTTGGTTCTGCACGCTGCACACAAGACCAATTTACATACTATTATTTTCAAAACTGAGGTAACTAGAAAGTATTATTTCCGGGTGTGTCGGCTACTTAGGTCATTAATTCTCGGAATAGTAGTGCCAGGAGATGGCTCCGTTCGAGATTCGTCGCCGAGCGGCATGACAGGATTTATTCTTCAATGTGTCTCCCGCTACGAGGTAGGATATACTGCATAGAGTGGCTGAAGCACTTGCATCATTGAAGCAAATCGAAGCCATGTTTTTGTAGTCAAAGCAGCGCCCTTTGGGAAACAAGGAATTCTATAGTGCGAGGTATGCAACTCCTGGCAAGTGTTAGCTGTGCATGGTTTCATTCAATCGAGAGCTTAAACGTCACAATAGTGACGTCACTATGGTGACGTTTAAGCTCCCGATTGGATGAAACTGTCAACAGCTGAGACCTGCCAGGGGTAGAGTTTCGAAAATCGCAGTATAGCATTACGTATGGCGCTGGTTACGTACTGTTACATCGCCACTCGAATGTTTGATTCCAAAAAACATGGCGGCCATTAGTTCGGCGAGCCTCCACCAAGAGCGCTGATACTATAGGGAAAGGCACTCTTATCTAGTATATTCGAGCATGTTGGTCTCCGGCCAGCGTGGGAGCGAGGTCTAAGGTCCCTGGCAGTGTAGTTCATAGTAAAAGTGTAGGTAATATTGGTGATTGGTTGGTTGTTAGTGATTCCTACGGCATGTGTGGAAGTGTAGTGCTTGTGATTGTGAGGAAAGACAAGGAGGAGAAAGAAAATATCGCGCGTTGTCCGTGGCCCGTTTGTTAAGGTACTGCTCCGGCATTCGCCTGGTGTTGATCGAAGTAACCACGGAAAACTACCGATCAGAGCAGCCAGTCGCTAGAATTGTTCTCCAAATAGAGATTCTGGCTGATAAGCTAGTGTCGAAAATCCTGTCACCGTCGGACCTCGAATCTAGGACTTCCCGGCCAGAGGGACATCAGTGACAACAGATGATGCCATCTGCGCCATCTCTTCCGGTGTATAGGTGAGTGCGTATGAAGGAAGAGGAAAGCACAAGGATAAGAAAGGAAAGATTTTTCTCGATCCATGGATGGTTTGTTGGGGTACTGCTGTGAATTTTGACTCGTTTTGATCAGAGACGTCTTGAAAAAGAGCCGATTAAAGCAGGTGGCCGCTAAAAGTTTTCTCTAGACAGTGGTTGAATTCTGCGGTGTTGAATACCCACTACCGTCGGGTCTCGAATATTTGGCCATCCTTTTCAATGAAGCAGCAGAGAAAACAGAATGGCCGATCAGATTTGGATGTTCCAATAATTACTTGTCGTACTGAATTTGGCAGGGACCCGGTCATTGGCCGTTGTTTGATACCCACGCATTTGTCTGAGGCTTCTTTTGAAACCGGCTTAGGTGATTCAATTGATATCACTGCAGTGCCTCTGACCGGGAGGTCCTAGCATTCAACTCCCAATAGCGGCAAGGTATTCAATACTCGCTGCATTGCCAGGTCGAAATCAGCCGCTGTCTGGAGGAGAATTCTAGCGGCCGGCTGCACCGACCGATACTTTCTCATGTTCTCTCGGATCAATTCCAGGCGAATGCCGGAGCTGTGTCCAATAAAAAGACCAAGGACCGAGCGCGATCTTGCTTTTGATTGCCCTATCGCCACCTCCTCCTTTTACACACTTACACTTACTTGCACACTTACATGCACACTTACATGCACACTTACACGCACACTTAAACGCACACTTAAACGCACACTTACATGCACACTTACATGCACACTTACATGCACACTTACATGCACACTTACATGCACACTTACATGCACACTTACATGCACACTTACATGCACACTTACATGCACACAAGGCGGGAGACCAATCGGAGCTCAGGGCATCCTAATTTTGGACCACTTTGCCTTAGAATGTTTTAAAAATGTATTGTTGTAATGTAACTATACTAATGTAGATGAGACCTCGTGTGCATAAGTGCAGTTAATCGTGAGATTATCTCTTAATCAATCATCTTACCATGGAATTGCTTCACGATTAAAGAATTGGAATTACGAAATTGTACGTTGTAATTCATGTTATGCATTCGAGTAAGATTGTTTATTAATAAAATATTCGGGAATTGAGTTTCTCACATAATCAATATATTTTATAAACTAAATACGAGTAACACATTGTTAACACATAACAGAAAATAAGGAGTTTTAATTCATTTCATTGCAATCGTAACTCAAATATATAAAGCCATTTTACAAAGATTTTACAAAACATTTATTTAGAGTTATTTAATTTTAATGCCTATATAAGGACACAAATATACATATACAATTACTTTAGTACGTAGAATGTTTTGAGTTACTAGTAGTGCACACTGATTAATGTTATGGTAATACTTGACGTTTGGATATGTAATGGGTTGTCAAATTCTACCAAACATGAAACCTGTAGAAGATGCATTTCATCATAGCCTGCCATTATTGACGGCTCAAATATGTATCTTTGATATTTGCATTATGAAACACGTACGTACGGTTTCTTGTGACTTACGATTACTCAACTCTGTGTCCATATTTATGGACTGTGTTAAATTTGCAAACTGTAATTACTGGTGTACTCTTTGCTACTACAATATTACAACTGAAAATTTAATAACATTTTTTGTAGAAAAATGCTAAAGATCATAGTAAGTTTGGGCTCGGCTATTATTCAAAATATGTGAGGCTATACTTTTTTTTGCTAAACAAAAAAAAAGTGTTGGTATCTTCACATCTCTAATTTATTAATCGCATTTTATCACGCTTTTATTTGACATCAATCCACTACCGTTAACTGTAGGTACTGTAAATGCAAATGTTTCGTGGAACACAGGAACCGTGCTTTATTCATTTGAGTAAATAACAAGACTACTTTGAAAATATCGCTGACGTATTGATATATTGTAAATCGTTCAACTAGTACAAATCTTCAGAGAATTGTATAGTTTTTTACATTGATACTTAAGTAGAGTTTAAGAACGTGAACAAAAAGTATAACATTCTTTTCTTTCACAGATGAAATGGAATACAAAGCGATGGCTTCGATTGAAAAAAAAATTTACTTCGAAATATTTCTGAGTTTTAAAACCTTTTTAATGAATATCCTTTCTTTGGGATTTTACTGGGAAAAGTTGCCATAAATGTTTTTCGTAAGTAGTATTAACTTTCATATTTTAAATGACTGAGATAACGAAGAATTTCAAATAACTGTTTAAGTATGTCGTATGTCTAATCAATTTTTACAATTTCCTCTCCGTTCCACTCATTTTACTTTGCTTGTTTCACAAAACGCATTGATCGCAAATTTAAAAATATCTTCATTTCATCTAGATCATCTCAAATAAAACTGACATACTGAGACATTTATCTTTATTATTATTTTTATTATTATTACTTTTATTAATAATAATAATAATTATTATTACTTTTATTATTAATATTAATATTACTTTTATTATTATCACTGTTAACAATGTCATTAGCTTTGGGGAAATTTTTAAGTTATTATTATTTCTTATATTGTTATTGTTATAATTACGAGTATTATCATGTCCCTTATACAGTGAAGTGTAGTGTAGTGTAGGGAAGTGTTATGTAAACTAGAAGTGAATTTAGAGTTAGCTAGAAGTAAATTGGAACTATGATACCGACCCCTAATTCTAATAGTAAACCTAATTGTAAATGTTGAATTTGTAATTCTAATTCTAATTGTTATCATGTTTGCCACCGAGCATTAGCTCAAAGCGAACTTTAATCTATCTATCTATCTATCTATCTATCTATCTATCTATCTATCTATCTATCTATCTATCTAACTATCTATCTAACTCATCATTATCTTTATAGCTTCATAGACATGGGCCAGGCGACCTCCTAGACTTGAGGGTGTCTAATTCACTGCAAATAAATTTGCATACACACAAACAAGCCTCGGAGCCTCTGCGCCTCCGCTGCCCCTCTGACCCAGGTGACCGCGTGCTGCTCTTAATGGGTCGATGTCCTCCTAAGCTGCCCACCCACGTACGAGGTGTGACGTCTCAGCTGCCTTCGCTGTTACACTCCCCGGGGCTTCTCGCACCACCCCTAGCGTTGCAAACAGCGTCGCCTTGCTAGCCTTCCCATACACGGCATTCCCACACCCCTCCGAGGAAGTTTCTGGAACCTCCGCATCAGTATATGACCGGCTTAGGTATTACTCGGGCAACTTTTCTTGAACGATGGATTGACGATTTCGGGTGGAGTGGGGGTATTAGTTACAAAGTCGGCCACTAGAGTATTTTAAGTAATGCCAACGAGTGTGAAATGAAAGTCAAAACTGCAACTTGTGCTTAACTTTTTCGGGAGTTTTAGGTGACTCCCTTGAAGGACCTGGACCTGACTTAGTCATTTCTTTCGATATTGACAATAAATCTGAACAGGGGTTCTGCACTATGAAAGCAACTGGCTTTGACTAGCTTCTGTTTCGCGCCAACGAAGTTTTAATGCTTGGAAGGTTGTCATCAGTGCCCGCTGCGAGCTTTTGCCTTCAACTGTTTATTGCACAAGGGAGGGGGATGAAGGTCATCGTTCAAGAAAAGTTGCGCGAGTAATAGCTGAAGGTATCAAATTGATGTCACTGTTGTGTCTCTGACAGGGAGGTTTTAAAGTTTAGGTCCCGGTGGTGGCATGATTTTCCATACGAACTAGATAGCTAGGTCGCAGTCTGGAGGAGAATTCTAGCGGGCGGCTGCTCAGGTCGGTAGGTTTTCGTTGTTTTTCCGATCAACACCAGGTGAATGCCGGAACAGTTCCAAAACAAAAGAGCCACGCACCGAGCGCGACATTTCTTTCCTCTTTCTTGTCCTGGCCTTACTTACACACACTTACGTTAACGTGCAATACACTGCCACACATGCCGGGAGACCGGTCGGGAGCTTAGAGCTTGTCCCGGCTGGGGCAGTGCCTCGCAGATACCATATGGGGAAAATCCCTCAAGCCAAAGTGTAGGTCGGCGCTGGATATCACATTCAGCAGGAAAGATCACCGCCACCTCTAATGATAAAATGTACTTTACTTACGGGACTAATGATCTTAGCAGTTGACGCGTCCAAAAGCACTAATCTAACACTTAATCTATCAAGCCATCGTTGTATGCGTGCCCATCTCGTCTCCCTTGCCAGGGCCAATCGTTATTCATGATCGATCGTGTCGTCATACATGCCTGTCCCCCACACACCATTATTCCGCGGGCCCCACTGTTCAATGGGACTATTGTCCCATACACGGTGCATCTCTCCCCCCTGCGAGTTTGTCGCTGCGCTCGCCACCAGATTCTATCCCAGTTACACGCGCTTTTATACAATACAATGCTTCCCCGTATCACGTCAGCAATTACTGCTGCTGCATCTCTCTCTCGTTATTCTGGTACATCCCCTGGATATTCGCTGTTTACGTCTCTTCCTACACCTCAATCGTGATCGTTTTGTCTAGTCTCTGTATGTCTTTGCTTCTAAATATCCTTCTTTGTGGCATCTTCGATAGTATTAGTCTATAAAGTCGACGAAAGCTGACGAAATAGGATTTGAAATTTCTCCCTCTCCGCTATCAATATAGATCTCCAGAATTACATATTTTCGCAACTATCTCTCCACAATCTTTGAACTTAGTACTTTCTCCTTACTGAGAAACACTCTCTTTAAATGAATTCGAATGCAATTCCTTAATCTGTAATTCTCTGTATCTTTCAGTTCGTGTTGTATCCACGACATTTCTGTATTTCTATTTTGTTTTTTTCAACGCCAAAGCCTCGGCTGTGCTTATCTTCTTTTTCACACCCTCTTTGAGAAATACAAATAAACAGTCGCTATGGATTATGAATAAATAATGAGATTTTATCATTATATACAAAATTCTTAGGTTACCGCACAAAAGCTCCCTTGAGGCAGATATATTAATGTAAAAAGTCATTTCCATAGTCAGAGAATTTCAAATTAAGCAGTTTGGTAGAATGTAGAGCAGGGCCGATGTCTTCTCAGCCGAGCCTCGTAAAATGAAGGTAATTTAAATTTAATTCTAACTCCACAACATTTTTCTGCGTTCTTCTCTTTTCCTTCATCTCCATTTATCTTCTCTTCCTCTTTCCTCTTCCTCTTCCCCCTTCGGCTTCTTCCTTTCTCCTGGTTGGTCGTTCATGTCGCTCCACCGTTTCCATTCAGGTCTCCTTACACACTTCGCTGGCTACACTCATCTGTGGAAGTTTCGCCTGTTTTTGAATGCATGGAAGGACTTTGTCATTAGAATGAGGTGTCGCTATTTGGAATGTGACCTCGTTAAATAAATGCATAGCGACGTAACCAGTTAGAGCCAACCCCTTTAAATGAAAGTGAAAATAGAAATATTTTCATTAGAGTCAACCCGTGCTCTTATAAAGGTATATCTTTATCAAACAGTCAGTAGTGCTACAAACTTTAATGTAATACTAAAGGTTACGTATAAGTATGATAATATTGCAACTTATATCCTACTAAATTATTCGGGCATCTTTTTTAAATCAATCAGTAAACTTAAACGGAAAAGGTAAAAAAATACACAAAAACTTTAAAACTAAAAAATGATATTGATGTAATCTCATACAGAGCTATAACCTCCCAATCAACGATGCTGCAGAGGCAACGATGCTTCCTCTGAACCACTGCAGGCAGCACTCTTCCTCGGCGTAAGGTCCCGCTGGCTGCCCTGACCGCCCAGCCGGCAACTCCGCCTCCCGTGACGTCACAGGGTTTCTCCCTCACCCCGACAGCCTTGTTTTTCAGCGCGTCTGCAAACAGGCGATACGTGACGAGCGGCTTAAGCCGGCGCCACGCCGGGAAATCGGACGGTGAAATATTGGACACTGAAGATGTTGTGTTTTTTCCCCTCTCGCCATAGGCGTGACGTCAGACGTACAAAGACTGGACGTGTGCTTGGACCGGGAGAGATGGCTCAGGGCATCAACTGATGTCACTTCAGTCTCTGATGTCCTAGGTTCGAGTCCCAACGGTGGCATTATTTGTGACACTAGCTTGTTACTAGGTCGAATTAAGTCGCTGTCTGAATGAAAATTCTATCGGCCGGCTGCTCTGATCGGTAGTTTTCCGTGGTTTCTCCGATCAACAAAAGACGAATGCCGGAGCAGTCCTCTCACAAACGGGCCACGGGACGCGCGCGATCTTTCCTTCCTCTTCCTTGTCCTAACCTCACCCCTTA